>LBNU01011376.1:0-13043 GCA_014162995.1 Artemisia annua | reverse complement strand
ATAAACCTATTCAAAAAGTTTTTTATCTCATAAAACACAATCAAAATTTTAAAAAATAAAAATAAAAAAGAATTTAAAAATAGTTTAGACCTCTTCAAGATCTTAGACCTTTTCATTCCACCTAGGATTGAAATGGTTGCTCACTATGGTTCACAAATTTATAGACCTCTTCAAAAAAGTTTAGACCTATTCATAAACCACTATAGTGGATGCTCTTGTGAATAGCTTTTTGAAAAGACTTGTAATTCTACAAGTGTTTGAGGTTTTGTGCAATATTGATAATTTAATTTAAGCGTGTCTCCTAACTCTTTTTACAGTAATGTTTTTTGCTTTTGAAAAGCTTTTGTGAAATGCTTTTACCATTGGAGCGGTAGGGTTTCGCAAAGCTTTTTACACAAGAATTTAATTATGTTAAATGCATCATGTCTTTTGTGATGTGATGCATTGCTCAGGCTTTTAGGGTGCGTTGGATATGCTACATGGAATCACAATCGGTATGACAATTATTAGAGGGTAGTATGAGATTAAAGATACCGATTCCATTTTTATTGTTTGATATAAATTTTAAGGTATGGTTTTCACATGTTAGTGGTGGGTCCCAAAAAATAAAATGTTAAAAAGAACAAAGAAAATGAGGTGACTTTTGCATTGTAAAAATAATTCCACATGTTAGTGGTGGGTCTCACCGGAATCAATTAGAAAAGGTGCCTACTCCCCTACTCTGAATTTATGGGTATGAAGTGATAGTTTGATTCCTCAACTTAGCTACCAAACACTTGCAATGATAATTTTTGTGATTGATTGATTTTCATAGTCGTGTACCAAATGCATCCTTAGTTTGATACTTCACTTTGTTTTTATCACAGTAACTATTTTTAGTATTTTGTTTTGTTTTATTATATAAAAAACACGTGCACGGTATTTGGACATTCTGATTAAATTTAGGTAAAACTTGTGCTAATATTTCGCTAATTGTAAGCTTGTGTGATGATCAATATGATTAACAATGATAAAAAGACTAATTTAAAGTTCAAGGTGAATCTGTTAAATTTGTAAATTTGCAAAATTGATAAAAGTGCATAGTTTTATATCATAAATTTATTAAAAAAAAAAAAAAAAAAAAAAATCTGCATGGCAATGGATACGAGCATCATGAATTAATCGGCCAAAAGATAAAAACAATGATTATTAAAAAACTAAAAACTTTATTGAACAATCAGAACCTCACATGTTTTCACAATTAAGTCAAAAAGCAAAAAGAAAAATTCTCAAGTATTTGCGTATTTTGTTTTTTTTACAAAATCATTTTGTTTCAGTTTTTACGAAAATAGCCTCAATTTTGACATTATTTGCCAAGAATTTTGTATTCTCTCACTTGTTTTTTTGTTTTCTAGTTTATCTGCATAAGAATTCATTTTTCTGAAGAGATTTGCTAACGCGTCCAAGGTGTAAATGAGAAGTTTGAATGCATTAAGTTAAAAATCACATTTAATCACAATAAATTATAATTTAATTAATGCTTATTAAATTTTGGAAAAGAAAAGTTTCAATGTATTAATTACACGTTAAAGCACACAACTTGAACGTTTAAATAAGAGTTTTGAGTGTATATTTTAATATTTTATGTTTATTTCTATCATAAAAACCATTGTGTAAATTGTGACTTCTCTAGTTTTACCCTTTGTGCTTGCTTATTTGTATACTCTTCTAAAGATGATTACAGGGGTTCGCATGTGACTGCAACTAAAAAGAGAGTGTGAGTGACACAGAGAACGGCAAAGGCAAACATATTTCATTTATATAGTATAGTTTGCGTGTTATTCGCCCTCATAAAAAATAGAATAGCTTTATTTCCTGGTGATGCGTAGATTAATCACATTGAAATTATAAATGAATTTTAATCTTGACTTGAACAAGGATGCAATGTTTGTATACTTCTCGTTCAAAATATAATAATGATAATATATCAAGAAAAAAATAAAAGTTAACTTCAATCCACAAAAGGTCTAAAGGTAGGAACAAAAACAACAGACAAGCACCACGTCGACATTCAGATTTTTGTCACCACTTCAAGTCGTCATCACGCGACCAAGTTTTGGCCATCTCACTAAACTTGATCATTTAAAAGACAAAGTCAAATTATTACAACCTACACAAATGTCTCACACATAATATTTCACGTATGCAAGAATCCACAACCTTTTTCTAGTTGATAGAGTATTCACATATGGGTAGGCCAAAGGAATCCATATTGAATTGTCATAAAACCAGGGTTCTAAAATATGCACCTTGGCATGAGCGCGAGACGTGACCTTCACGTTACGAAATAGACATAGATGTCGGCTCTAGGTATGACGTGAAATGAAGCGTGAAAAGTCGCAATAAGACGCGAGACGTGCCGCCTTTTTTGAAGCGTTTGTACGAAATCTTGTTACAATGTTATGCAGACCATGTATATGGGTCGGGTAATCGCGATTTGGGCCTTGTATCTTTTTTCAAGGGATAATTTTTTAACTTTATTTCTTATGTAAAACACTTTTTGTAAACTCAAAATATATGAAACATGATATAAATATATAAAAAAATTATAAATATTTTGTGATGCTTTAAGTCACACTTTAAAAACTGCCGTGACTTCGTCTTAGCTTCTAAGGCGTGATGTTTGGCCATGCCTAACGCTATTTATAACATTGCCTAAAACTAAAATACATAACTGTTTTGATTATGAAAATGAGCCATTAGACTAAGTTCAGATATAATACATTTCAGAAACAGTGATATAATCTTGATAGATGTTAAAGAACTATTGGTTTTCATGATTAAGAAAAACTCAAATGGGTTTAAAAATGTATCCTTACAAATAGCCAACCCTTAGAATATAATTTATCAAAATGTAGTTTACATTATTAAAACATGTACAATTGTTGTGATATGATGCTTGCTTTTTAAAACGCGAATAAATTCTTTATGTTAAATTTTCAAACATGACATCTTCGCACATTTTAAAGCGCGATTAGTTTAACAATATATTTTAGAGAAACACTTACACCAGTCCGTATCAATTTATGCCTGAAGAATATTCTATCAAAATAACAAGAACAAAAGCATATAGGTATCAATGACGATATTCTATCTTAAAACAAGTGTTTTCTTAACGGCATTTAAAACAAGTGTTACAACATGTCATTTCAGAAAATTTTATGGTAGGTGCAGTTACTACCCGCTACCCAACCCGCCATACAATGGATATGCTCTAGGATGGGACGATTCGAACCTCCAAATAGCCGGACCGAAACCCGTTGCATTACCTCTTAGATGGAGATGGATGATTCCAAAAAACAACCTTTCCTAAAAGGTCTAGCCAAAGTATGATGGTCCTAACCCTTCTTCGAACCTTACTAAACCTGGCTGGTCCCGGGTCTAAACCAGACCGGTCCCAGATGTTCCCTAGTCCAAGTCGGCAAGTCCTCTGGACCTAGGTCCGAACCAGCCCTAAATTATTCAGGGTTTTTACTCATCTAAAGGGGGTGTTGGTATTGCTTATTTTAGAGAAATAAGTAAATAGACAGTTTTCTCCAAACTGCTTATTTTCATCAAGAAAAAGGTGATTCATAGGATCGTCCCTTGTAAATGAAGATCATATATCATAAATAAACTATGCCATTCAAGACCCTTTTTGTCCCCTATGACAACAAGATTTTCCCAAAAAGAAGGCCAAGTATTATAAATTACCTTAAATATTAATTGAGACATTACCCATCTACCATAATAAACTTCTAACGCAGATATGCAAATAAAATGTTTCCTGCTACATGGTACACTTGTGTAGAGCGAAAAATTGGAGGAGAAAACCTGTCAATACCACTGCTGCTTGTAGAAGAGAACATAAGCTTGATCATGAAGCACCTTTTTGGTAGAAATTGCGACAACTGAGGCATCGTCATAACGCAACCACTTGCCACTAGGATGCAAGATATCAGCGGTGTAATGACCCTTTGAAGGTTCCGCCCCATGGTGAGTTAACGTTGCCACAAGTTCATATGTTCGACCCTGTTAAAAATCAGGTTGGTTTAAGATAACTAATAATGTTCGTGATAACTAGACGTAATCGTGGCATGTTGGATAACTAATCAAATTGGGTTGGCCCGTAAACACTTTTAAATCTTTTTCATTTTTATATTGATGCATTATTAATAATTTCAAAAATATATATATACATACTTGGAAAGCATTTCAACCCGTTCCCCTGGTTAATTTATTTAAAATGACCCATTTGAGCCACTTGAAAAAACACACACAACCCAAATTGACCCATTTATAAGTGAACTGGTCAAAATTGCCACACATGAGACCTGGTTAAGTTATAGCGTGTTAAATTTGGAATTGGAATTGTAAACATTTTTTATAGAAAGGTAGCACAAATGCTTTTGATGGGTATTTTAGATACTCAGCTAATAGTCACACNGAGGCTTTGTTACCTGTTTAGATTTACAATAAACATTGTTATACTTCAAGAACAAAAACAGTTCCGAAACACGCTTCTTTTATCTTAATCCAAGATATTAGCACATGGCTAATTAGGCTCGTATTGGAACCCACATGAAGATTAGTATTTTATCTTGTATCTTTGAATTATCATACTCGTGAGCCCCTTAGGTTAATCAAATTCAGTTCATGAAACACTCGGTACAACTAACATTCAGCATACTCAATCCTGCAATCATCCTAGTCTAGTTTCCAATGAGAATTTAAGAGTTGTAAGGCACAAACTTATTTAAGGTTATAATCCAAAGTATGAAAGGATTACTGTGACGTTATTCAAGCTTCCAAGTAAAAATGAATATCTATATCTAAAACCGTAATAAAGAAAAAAAGATGTATTTGTTCCTCTGCAAATTGTAATTTTATTCGATAAAAGAGCATATTTATGTTAGAATATACATTTCTCATGTCACACATAGTTCCACATGTGAGCTTAAACCAACTAGACTGGTGCTAATGTGCTATAGATACAAAAGTTAAGCCCAGCAAGCAAATTTTGAGCATTAAAGCGTCCACTGGAGTCAAGTACGAGTATGGTAGCTAAATTATGCAGTAGGCTTGAGCAGGATTCAAGCAATAACAACCAATTTAGGTGAAGCCTTCCAACTATGGTGACGCGTTATTAAAAACATGAGCTCAAGTTGTGACTTATGGGTAAAGCACACAATATCACTACATTGGCATGGGCATTACATAACATTACATTATCTATCTTCTAGAAGAATTATAGACACTCTTCTTCCCAGATTACTGAGTATATCCATTTTAATGAGCAAGCAGCATGGGAATATGGGATATTTACAAGGCTTGCACTCTTTATTATAAAACATGGCATACATGCCTATATCTATCTATCACTTTCAAACTACATATTTCCTTTGAGTAGATATCATGATACTAAAAACACACAAAGTCTTACCTCTTGCCTTCACAACACTTTTCAGTTGGCCTCCAAAAATCTCACTCAACTTTGACGGAATAAAACTCTGTGTTCTAGTAATCGCAGTTTTGTTCTTAGGCCCAACTGTCTCCCAATTATCATCATCTTCGTCACTTGTTGATGAAACCAAGGGACCTTTTTTCCCATTTTCAGTGGAGATTCCCCCTTCAAATTTTAGCAATTCATCATGCATTTGATGCATGATAAAACTTAGGAACTCTTGAGCATCCTCTTGCCTGAAAATATTTCTGATCACCATCAAAAGGTAACATATAGAAAACTCGCTCACTAGATACTAAGTACACATATATTAGATAACAGATAAGTGGATTACCAACAGGCCGTTTGGCCAAGATTTAACTAAGATGTCTCATAGGTGCAAAGTCAACCAAGTGTTATTGGGAACAGATCCCAATCGGAACAGGTGTGTTTGATTGGTGTGTTGTCGTTAAATAAGTTGACATTGCAATCATTTATTTGCATAGATGCATATGATAACTCATGGGTGATAAAAGTAAGGGGCGTTTGGTTTAAGGGTTTGGAATACACGAATGACTTTCATTCCCAATACATAATGTTTGGTTAGTGGGTGCAGTAATTGAAAATGGGTTTCAAACCCACAAACATAGTATTTTCTAAACCCTCGAAGCATGGTAGGTTTCAAAACCCATTCTCATTCCTATTACCATAGTGTTTCCCTTTATCAACCAAACACCCCCTACATATCAGAAAATGTTACTAGCAGATGCGCCATTAAGGTACAAACCAACTTACATTGTTATATCACTCTTCGCTCACTTAAATTTCTTTTTTCATTTTGACCTATCTTTCATCAGACTGTCAACTCACTATTTTTGTACTAATTTTACCGTCACGAGTCGTATAACATTCATGAATTAACAATGGAACAACCTTAAGCCCTCCCCTTTCAAAAACTTAGGCTACTAGAGATACCATAAAATCGCTGGGCAAACATATAGCTTAGCAATGATGCAAGACCAAAAAAATCAGGAATTCCGATGTAAAGCCTGATTAGCATTTTATTAATACATTTTTTTGCCCGGAAGTCATCAAATCACGGAACTCAGATATATCGGGTTACAGAATGACCCAAACGGGGCACAAAACCATCTTTTAGTGACTATGATGTACAAAATATTGTACACTGACTTATTCGAGAGGATGAAGAAGTATGTTGGTATCTTATGCAAAACAGAAACTTTAATTGGCTGAACTATAAACAAATATGGGTAAACGGCTTGAAAGAGATGTATGGACTGAAATAAATGCAGCAATATAAATAGAAAGTGTTTCAG
Organism: Artemisia annua; assembly: GCA_014162995.1. NCBI lineage: Eukaryota > Viridiplantae > Streptophyta > Magnoliopsida > Asterales > Asteraceae > Artemisia > Artemisia annua. Next base: position 6,245 of record LBNU01011376.1, on the reverse strand, counting down.
GCTTTTAGCTAAAGATGCACCAAAATAAGAAGACCACAGCAACAAACCTTGGTCTCCCTGAGAAGCTATTTGGCATATCTGGGGAGAATTTGTTCAGAACAGGTTCGAACATGACAGGTCGAAACGCTTTCCCATATTCCAGAACAATATTATCTTTTTTCTTTGAATGCACGCCAGATGGCATGTCGAAGCCAGATATAAACTCAACAAATGCCTGTAAAGTTGGGAACTCGATCTGAAAATGGGGTTAACACACAATGAGCAGAATTCCAATAGTGCACCACACAACCACCTCTTAAATGGCTTTGAACAACGCCATGATCACAAGAACAAAGAATATTGTAGTCTACCTTTGGTATATTGCGCGTTCTTAGCTCCTGCAGAAGATGTACAAAGGGGGAACAAGCAAGAAGAGCCTGAAGAGTTGCATTCAGAAAGCACAGATTTCCTGAATTGACTAAACCTCGAGGAAGTAACTCAGTTGTGCTTATACGCGGACCATTCGATGCACTGACAATACTATTTTTGTTATCTAGCAAGTCAAAAGCTTCAAATGACCTGACAAAAGCTTCATTTCCTTGATTTGTAGATGATACAGTCACAGCTTCTGCGCGACCCTGCTCTGAAATGGATTGGTCTAGAGGTTCACCATCACTGCCTGGTACAAATGATACAGGTAGTTCTGCATCGTTTAGTTCCTGTTCTTTTACACCATTACGAAAGAACGGAGAGCTTGAATCAGGGGTGTGTCCATTTTTATGTAAATCTGAGGGAAGGCTATGCGACTCTTTCGCTTTAGTATGAACAACTTCATTGGTGTTCCTGTTCTTTACGAGCTTTGAAGGTTGGTTCTTTTTCGCAAGTTCTATATCACTTGATATGTTGTTGAAGATGCCCACAGATCTCAGAGTTTCAGAGTCCAAGGAACCAAACATAAACTGTACATCATTCTTTTTACTGGAACTTTGCAGGGATTTGATCTCATCCTCTGTAAATGATCCAAACACGATCACCTGGCAGTGGTTATAAGTTCAGTAAGAACACAATGATTATAAGGTCACTGAAGTTAAAGTGTAGAAGAGATTATGAGCATGATGTTAGAAGCAGGGGCACAATCAACCGGACCATTATAAGAAAGGTGAATTAACATGAAACTTTTACGCGGTGAGAAATCCACAAGTCCATTTCCAGATTTTTCAAAATAAATAATAATACTTGTCAATTTGTCATGAAAATACATAGATAGATCCACCTTTCGCTTCAACCAGGCTAAGTTCCAATGTCGTTAACTAGCACTACTAATAGAAACACGACCAGTGTCACTTTTTCTTAGGAAAGCACCACACTCTATATCAGATCTCAAAGTGTAGCTCCTTTAGAGAAACAAAGTTAATTTAACTTACTCAGTTACCAACAATTAAACTGTATGGAAGTATATATACACAACTATCTACATATATTAAAAGTGACTGCTAACTTAATGTTAGACTATACTTCTTAGGCGCAAAAGGAACTTATTTTGGTCACACTGAAGCAACAATTTATTATCATATATGATACAACAACTTTAAACCTAAAAGTAAAAAACAGAACATCACACTCATAGCAACAACAAAATCAGTAACTAAGAGCGACACAAATCAAAGTTACTTTTAGCATACAAATCACATACAGAAACATATCAAAGTGGACTTTTTAATGTTATGACATGTAACATTTTTATAATCAGACAAGTTAAACCTCAAAACTCAACATTACACTCATATGTCAAAACAACAAAAACAGTGAGTAAGAGTTATATATATCAAAATTTCACTGATAACATTCAAGTTACAAGTGGAGACATATCAAACTAGACTTAAGTAATAGACTTAAGTAACGTGGAGCAACGCTTGATAATCATTCATCTTAACCAAAATTACGCCCATAGCATACATATCGATATCAAAGTGACCTTTTTTAAGGCCAAATAGAGTAACATTTTGCAAAATCATACAACCTTAAACCTAAGACACAGCATTACATCTCAAAGTCAGTGATTCGTATCAGTACTAACCCAGATTGCACGAACGTGGTGTATAAATTTGTTTATATTCTGAGCGTGTCGGTGTATTGAGATACTGAAAAGCCAATAGCACACTTTTCCTAGCTTATGAGCTATGGGCTTATGTTTATGCATCTCAGCTTGAGCTTATAGCTTATTTAAGTCCATACTCTCAAATTGAAACTCTCATAAGCTGAAAAATTGAGTCTACCGCATTTTAAATCTCAATAAGCCGATAAGCCCAAAAAATAACCTAATCCAGACACCTCCTAACAATCAGTGAACTATTTTAGGTCACAGCACTAAACTAAACAACAACTTAACACTAATAAGACAGCATTACATTCACAAATTCACTAAAATCAGCATTTAAGAGTAGTAGTAATCAAAATTACACTAGTAGCATACAAACTACACACAGAAGCATAAGAAAGTGACCTTTTTTTAGGTCAACGCGAGTATCACTTGATAATCATACAGCTAAACAGCTAAACCTAATATTAACCAAAATAATACGAATAGCATACAAACCACACACCGAAACACAAAAATTTGACCTTTTTATAAGTCTAATACAATAACACTTCATAATCATACAGCTTAAACCTAAAAAATTAACATTACACTTGTAAGATCAACAAAATAACTAATTAAAAGTAGCATTAGTTTTTTCAAAGATTTAGTTTTCTCGAAATAGCAGTTTCCTTATTATATAAGAGATGTAAAAGCTCGTTTAGGCGCGAGCCTAGCCGAGTTCAATGTATGAAGCTAGGGCCCGAGCTCGTTTAGTAAACAAGTTTTATGTTAAGCTTGAGCTCGAGTCAAGCTTTTGGCAAGCCGAGCTAAAGTAGTTCACGAGCAGCTCGGCTCATTTACACCCCTAAATTGAACCTAAAAACGCAACATTACACACATATCACGAACAAATCAGTGAATAGAAGCTATCCGCTAATTTTTTTCAAAATTACACTAAGAACACACAATTTACAAATATTACAGTCAACTTAAACCTAAAATCTCATCTTTTTACACCCGCAACTCAGTTATTAAGAACAATATGAGTCAAAACGACACTATTAACATACAAATACAAACAGAAACATATCAAAGTCAACTGTTTAAACACTTGTTAAAAAAAAAGCGCACATCGCACAAAATGGTATTATACTTTAGGCCAATTTAAATTTTAGGTATTCCACTTTTTTTCTTTCTCTTTTTTACTTTCGAAAGAGGTTATCGGTCATAATTTTAGCCGAAATGACTTTAAAATGCTCAACTATAACGATACATCACATTAACTAAAATCTAAACATACCAAATGACCGATAACTTTAAAAAATAAATAAATAAATAAATAAAATAAATAATCAGTAATAAAGTGAACAAAATCAGCGATTACAAGTAAAATAATCAAAATTACATCAATAACAGTGGACAGCTGGACATATTTAGGTCAACAACTAATTACAGTAGAGCTTAAACCTAAAAAAAGTCAACATTACAGTCCTAACATAATAATAAAAAATAATAATAAAAAAAAAAAAAAAAAAAAAGGAAAAGAAATGTACGTTGGGATCAGTCATCTTGATGAGATGATAATGAACTCAAGCTGTGAACATGATAAATTATAACACAAGATAACTGCCCTTGTTGTACGGATGAGCTGCTACAAAGAAGTTGATAATGATGATGAAGCTGAGTTGTTACAATGAGAGACATATGAATGTAAAGGCTTTATTTTTTTATAAATTTGTGTGCTATTATTATGATGATGAGGATTGAGAATTAGGGTTTTGTGTTACTGAAATGGGAATTAATAATTTTTGGAGTTGGACGATTGGGAATGGAGGAGGAAAAAAGGGGCAAAGTTGCTGACTGAGGGGGCCGGGGTGTGACAAAAGGGAATATTTGTGTTTCTTTCAAGTGTTGTTGATTCAACTAGTTATAATGCCCGCGCACGCGCGGGTTTTTTTTAAAAAATTTTGAATGATATATTTTTATTTATTAAAAAACAAATAATTTAATTTTTATTTTGCTTGATTTATGATTTTTAATTGTAGTTTTTTATGATTAAAGATAATCATTTAAATCTTATCTATATTTTTTGTATTTATCTTCTACTTGTATAGTATATCAACAAAACAAATTTAAAAACTTATAAATTAAATAATAATTAACATATTACCTAATAAGGAAATATTCTTTTTTTTCAAAATGACAAAGTACCCACTAGGGGTTTTGTTTTATTATATAAGAGATGTGTTTGTGTTTCTCTCATTTCTATAACCACAAATATAAAGTGTCTTTTAGTTACTGTATTTACTAACTAATTTCATGTCTAAATCTGATTTTCTATTATGTAGTTAATGAAAAATTAAGTCTTAAGATTATAGCTATGTTTGCTGCGGAGTTTGTTTTGAAGTTTTTTGGGGCGATGAGCGGGGCGATGAGTTTTTTTTTTTTTTTTTTTTTTTTTTTTTTTTTTTTTTTTTTTTTTTTTTATTGTTCATTTGGTAAAGGAGCAGTGAGCTTTTGCTATTTTTTATGAATGCTCATTTTTCCAAATACTCCTGTTAGCGATGAGCAGTAGCTACTGCTCACAGCTATGGCTCACAACTCACTGCAACTTTTATCAAACGCTCCCTATAATTAACAAAATGTTGTTGTGCAAGTAATTAGACATATTCTTGTGACTCCTAATTAGTGTTTTGAAACCCGGGTCGACCCGGCCGAGTTAACCGGTTCGACCGGTTCTGGCCAGAAAAACGGGTCAAAAAAACCCAGGTTTCTAAAACCGGGTTAACCGGTTAGACCCGCCGGGTTTTGAGTGACCCGGGTCAACCCGGTTCTCGAAACCCGGCCGGGTTTCGTTTTTTCAATTTTTTTAAATAAAAACCCGGTTTGACCCGGTCGAAAAATAATAAATTGAAAACCGGGTTGACCAGGCGGTCGAACCGGTTGACCCGGTGCCCGGTGACTCGGCCGGGTCAATTTCAAACCCGGTTTTCAAAACATTGCTCCTAATCATTTCTTTATAACTAAGCAGATAAAAATATATTAAATGTTGATGTTTTCATTTTGAAATGTGTTAAAACAAATGTTCACATTGTGTTTTAATCAATTATGTTTTAATCAATTAAAACAAAGTTAGTAGGTGAATATTATACGTAGTATTTGATTGGTAAAAATTATAGTTAGTGAAAAATGCAATTATAAAGTACAATTTATTTTTAGACTAAGAGATTATTGCATTAAAGTGTACACTCGGTATTATTACATGTTATTGTGTTATTATTTTATACAAATTCACAAGAAATTTAATCTCCCTTATTTTTTTTAATTTCTTTTTGAAGAGCAAAGCAAATCAATAACCACAAAAAAGCCCAAAGGCCATACAACCACAAGCCATCGAGAAGAAGGCTAAAAAGAGAATAACAAAGAAGAAACCAAACAAAAGAAAACACCCAAAACCCCTAGACAAAACACCTGAAAAAGTGAAAAGAACCCTCAAACTAACCCATCTGACGAGGAGGCAAAAATCTCTTTAGGCCTGAGAAACCGATCTTTCAAGTTGCAAGAAACTAACCTCTTGGAGGATCTGTTTGGAATCCATATAAGCGAGTTCGTTTGAATCATCGGGAAAATATTGACATGTAATCCCTTATGATTAAAAAAAAAGTAAAAAAAAAATAATAAATAAAATAAAATAAAATAAAAGTTACGTGCTTATATTATTCAAATGTGTAACACTTGCATTTGATACAACTTTCAAACATTGTATCATTCACATTGTAAAGAACATCTACAAAAATACACCATTTTGCTATATTTTGATGAAAAAGTCATTGTTTTCCTCTTAGCAAACAAACAAGCGTGTTCTTTTCTTTTTATATATCCTCATCTTCCTTTGTTTGTACTACTATTGCATTATTTATGCATCAATAGAACACATTTTTCTTTTTTAATCATTATTTTAGAAATACCTCCAAAACACACACTTGTCTCGGAGGACAATAATGGTTTGTAATATCAATTTCAACCTCTTATATTCGTCAACTAGCTTATAAGACCCGTGGAATCCACGGGTTTTTAGAAGAGATATTGAAGGAAAAAAAAAAAAAAAAGTGAACTCCAATCTTGACCGCATTTAAAAATAAGCCAATGAACATTTGGTGAGCACCTAATAAGTATAAAAAAAAAA
>LBNU01011375.1:179182-248428 GCA_014162995.1 Artemisia annua | reverse complement strand
CCCCAAGGTTACCCCTGGTGGCCATCTAGACCAAGTGGTTAAACCAATTATGCTAAGGCTAGTTGGGGATGAAAGAAATGCTTGAACTGAGAGATGTAGTGAGACCTCATATTTGGAGCTGTTTGGGAAATGGAGAAACTACACTGGCATGGCATGATAATTGGAATGAAATTGGTCCTTTGGCAAGCGTTGTATCAAGAAGGCAAATATTTAGTGCAGGGTTCTCTAATTCACCAAAAGGTTGCAGACCTGATGGTTAATGGTCAAATGCAGTTACCAAATGAATGGATTCAGCAACATCCAAGCTTAAGCCAAGTAAAACAAGTCTGATTGTGTGAAATGGCTTAGTATTAAGAAGAACCCGGTGAAGTTCAATGTGAAAAGAGTTTGGAATGATTTGAGAAGTCAAGAAGAAACAGTGGATTGGTGTAATGTGGTGTGGTTTCACTCACTAATACCAAGACATGCATTCACACTATGGCTATTAATACAAGAGAAGCTACCAACTCAAGACAGATTACTGAAATGGTATCCAAACAATGTGATGCAATGTGCTTTATGTGAAGCTGGAATTGATAGTCATGATCACTTATTCTTCCAATGTTAGTACTCTGCTGCTATGTGGAGTAAGCCAAAGCAATTGTGTAAGATAAGCACAAGTAGTAATGATTGGAAGGATGTTTTTGAATAATGCCAAACAGAAGGAATATATGGATCATTGTGAAAAAGCTAGTCTTTGCTGCTAGTGTATATATTTCATTTCACATGAAAGGAACTTGAGGCTTTTCCAGATGAAAAAGAGGAAATGGGAAGAACTATGGCAGACTATGGAAGATATGATTAAAATGAAAATAGCTAGTTTGAAGGTTATAATGTCTAGAGATGTTAAAGAGGTATTTGAAAAATGGGGAATTGAGAATGGCTTTACTAGTACGGTTTAAGATGGCTAGCTGTGATACAGGGGAAATAAGGGGGTGTTTGGATATTGGATTAGATGAACTAACAGATGGCGGCTATGTACCTTGGCAGTTGAAAGCTTTGTCTAAAGATGGATAATGAGTTGGGAGTTTATGCTTTGTAGAGGAAGGGAAAGCTAATCTATCAGCTTAGTTATTTCATCTTAGTAAAAGTTGTGTCATAAGGATGTTGGGAGTATTGAGTTGCTGCTAGGCAGGGTCATTACAAGGTTTGGTGAGTCATGAAAGATGAGACTAGCTCCTTTGGTTATGACATGGTTGGTTGACAACTTTATGTGACCCTAAGTATTGTTTATTGTTTATTATCCATATTTACCCTAAATCTTTAGGTCAATTGAGAAGTATGTTTAACTTTGGTAAAAGTTATGTACTTATGTGTATAGTTCATTTGACGTTCTTATTGATTAAGGCTATGTTTGACAAAACAAGTAAGCTGATAGGCTAAGAGTTGGTAGTAGTTGTTAGCGGTAGCTGTTTGTTTTATAAAAGAGTTTGGTAACATTGTATCTGTGATTATAAAGTGTAAAATGACGTAAAAGCTAGACGCTTCTTTTATTAGTGTTTCATATAAGGATCGGTCAGACAAAATCCAAAACTTAGACACTTGTTGCTTCAAAAAACTGGTTGCCAAACAGTCTATGTGTCTTTTTTAAGTGTGTTGGTTATTAGTAATTTTATGACATGTTGTAACGGACGGAGATAAACGTTTTCATAATAGCATAATTTGAAGGGAATATATTGAAACTAAGAGATCACAAATTCTGTCTACTATAAGACCTGTAAGTGTTTATTGAAATTTCGATAATTCTGATAAGACTCTGGTATCAATATTGTAGGGTAGTCTGCAATATGTCCTGCATGATGGATAGCTTTTGACTCATAGTTAGTGGACCTGCAGTTGCCTTGTTCGACCCTTTTCGCAATTAGTTGGGTATATGTGTGTGTGGGTAGAGCAAGAGGTATAGGCATGTCTGTACATGTGTACAAGAAGCATACGAGGTTTACAAAACGTGAAAGGAAAAAGTGACGAACCAACTAAATCAAAGCAGGTAGTATGCGAAGGATTATGTATCAGAAGATTTGTATATATATGCTAAATAAATGTATAAATTCTTAGCTCAATTTTATGCAATTCGTGCAATGCAACTCTTCCAGGTCTACTCTCTAGTTATATCCTTTTTAACTTTTTGAGAACTTAAACTACATAATTTATGGATCAACTTTTTGTTGTGATTTCAACATAGGGCCTTCCAATATCACTGAACAAACAGTTAGGCGACGATGCAACTTTAGGTAGTTAGGATGCTATCCAACCTAATCAGGGGCTTGAGGAACAGATAGCAAGAACTGAGTCTTAGTTCAAAAGTTATATTTAATCAAGTTTTAAGGTTGACCAACTCCCATACTGCATTAGCTGAGTGTGAGTATAGGTATAATAACTATGCAGAAATTTGAAACCAGTAAAGTTGTCAGTTTTTAAGGTTACTTTTATCAGTGTTCTGTTCTAAAATGTTAATAAGATCACAAAAGCCTTAAGAAGGAGATTGGTAGCAGTTCATAAGACTTTTTAGTCAAAATGTACAGCTGATAAAAAAGAAGACAGATTTGGGACACACGATCTTTTGTTTGATAAGCATGTTGGATTTTGTCTTTCGCAGGTGTGGCAATTCAGACGATTAATACTTGAGGCTCTCAATGCAGACTTGTATGAGGAACTAGAATTCATTGAGGGCCTTGCTAGCAAAAACTCAAAAAATTATCAGTTATGGTGAGACACTATCCATGTACACAGTTCAGGTTTTCATATCATAATTACTGCTGGAAAAAATATTGACGGGTCTCTTATAAGTTATAATTATCATCTAGCACATACTTACGTGTTACCTCCACACATTAGTTATAAGTATGTAACTATTTTGATATTAAATACTCCCAATGCATGGAATTAGAGCTCGTAGATGATGAGTAACTTATTTTTTGTACAGGCACCATCGTAGGTGGGTTGCTGAGAAACTAGGGACGGAAATCACTAGTAGAGAGCTTGAGTTCACCAAGAAGATATTCTCAGTCGATGCTAAACATTATCATGCTTGGTCTCATAGACAGGTATGTCACATGTCTTTAATCACTTGTGCCAGGAAAGTAAGAATACGTCATAGCTAGCCTGCTCTAAGGAATCTGTTTTCTTTGATGTCACCTCAACAACAAATAGTCAACCTTTTCTTCGATCAATCAATTAAACAGTTACACTAGTTTGAAGTAGAAGTGGCAATTTAGACCCGTTTTCCTCATAAACGGGTTTATTCAAGTTACGTTTTATATCTAACCAGTCAAATAGATAAAAATAAGAACAAAATTGCTTAATAAAGTGCAGCTCAAATGAGAAAAGTCGGCCAAGTCTGTTTTTGTAGTGCATAAAACCTCCAAAATCATTTTATACCAAAGTTTTGATTGTTGTTAAAATGATATAATTTTTATAATCATATTTATTGAAGTTTTATAATAATTCGATAAAAAAAGGTGTATAAGTTTTTCTGATTACCCCAACCCGAGTGGAATTTCGAACCACTACCAAAACTTTCCCAGTTTAAGCCGTCAACCAACCTTTTCTGCCGCCCGTTTTGCCACTTGTATAATCTGTGGATTTGGTTATAATTTATGAAAATTGTAAAGGGTTCTTGTTTTAAAGTTTCTTGTTTAAAAAATGCATTCCCTGGCTCCCTGCATGGAATTTGAGATTCGTTTTTGTTCTATACTTTCCTGTGCAGTGGGTCCTTCAAAATCTTGGAGGCTGGGAAGATGAGCTTGCTTACTGTAGTCAGCTTCTGGAAGATGATATTTTCAACAATTCTGCTTGGAATCAGGTATAGATTAAGCTTCCTAATATGTGATCTTTGTTCTTAACTTAATGCCTACTTCTCATATTGGTATCTTCTAAGCTGATACATCCTAGTAGAAGTGGGGTTTATTCAGGTTATGTTTGATTGTCATACGATAAAATAAAGATCAACTTGGAAAGTAATGGGTAGAAAGGCGACTTATCGATGAATTTTAATATTTGTAATCTGTTGGACGCACCCCAAGTTATGTATAGAAAATGAAAATAAATTGGGAAAAAAGTCTTCCAGGTTAACCACCTATTTACACTCATTACCCAACTTGTTCATTTTTGATTGGTGGTTCCTACTTATTAGTATGGTTTAATTAATGGGGTCAAATGTTCCTGAGGTGTTGGGGCTCCTATAACTGTTTTCCATAAATATATTTGTCATTTTCAAGGATCTTCAGTGCTCCTATTGTTTTATCATTTTTTAATACGTTTTAGATCTCGTGTTTTTAAAAAAAATCCTTAATGATTGTCCTAATGTCAAGGTTTTTAATGTGCTGACATCAATTTTTTATTACAACTGGGTCGATATTATAATCTTCTTGAAGTTATGTTTACACAAAGGCGAAGTTGGACATGTTAGCCCAGCCATATCTAGAAAGACTATTAATTAATAGTTGTATAGATTTATTGTGTATATTAATGCAACAGAGTTATAAAGAGATTTTTTCGCACATTGTACATTAATTAATCTAATCATAATCCTGTTGTGATAGAGGCATGTGCTGTGCATATATTTATTTGCTTGAAAAATACGCACGACCATGTGCTATGTGCATTATTTCATTTGGGTAGATCACCAACAGCCATATATAGCATGTGATAAACTTGTGGTGTTATCTGTTTTCTCCAACTACAGATTCAATGTAGGATCTTAGGCAACACAGGGCCATCCTGACCTGACTCAAATAATACTTTTACTGAAAATAATGAAATTGTGATAAGACCCGAATAATATTTCTATTGAATATAACAGAACTGACAGGACCCAAATAATTATTTTACTGAAACTAAATTACAACATTTGTTACTTATCGTCTGCAGAGATACTTTGTTATCACTAAACACCCCGAATTAGGAGGCATAGAAGCAACACGAGATTCAGAGGTTGATTACACTATAAAAGCCATTTTGTCCAAACCAGAGAATGAAAGCCCATGGAGATACCTTCGAGGACTCTACAAAAAAGACATGCAGTCATTAGTAACAGATCCTAAGGTCGTGACACTTTGCCTCGAGGTGTTGACTGCTAAGGTCCACTGTGTGTTTGCTCTTAGCCTGCTGTTGGATCTTATCTCTCATGGTTTTGAACCGAACCAATATCTGAAAACTGCCGTAGAAGCTCTACTTCCGGAGTCTATCAATCCGGATTCAGATATTTTAGTAACGGTTTGTTCTGTTTTAGAGAACATGGACCCAATGAGGGTAAATTATTGGAGGTGGAGAAAGAGTAGTCATCTTCCACAAGCTGAAGAGGGTGTTAAAAACCTTCATATCCACTGAAGAAATTGTTGTGATTTAAATTTCAGTTTTTTTTTCCCTCTTTAAGTTAGGGGATTGGATCACAAACTTAATGTAAAACCCTTCGTTTCATGAGTTAGTTTGTGCAATAAAAATCCTTTCTTATACTTATATCAGCTCTGAAACTGTATCATTCTTGTAATGACCAATAAGCATGTATTGTTGTTTTATTGAAGGAATTCATGTTAGAAATTTGGGTGTTTGTGTGAGTGGTAATAATCGATCAATATCGATATACTTCCTAAATCGTGTAAAGTTCACTTTAGATTGAAGTATTTCAACATTTTATGTTTTGGGTATCATGAAACGGATAATTCAGATAATTGCACTTGTTTTTAAGGCACGAGAGAACAAAGCAATACACAAAAAATGTTATGTGTGTTATGTTTAGAAGAAATCAATTTTGTTATATTAACATAATTGAAATTTAGTTATTTTTGGTTAAAAGCGGATAGCGGGGAGAGTCGCAACTTTTGGTAAAAATTGTCTTTGGTGGGAAAAACCAGCTGGAGAGGAAAACGGGTAGTGCCCGAATCTCAAAATTCGTTTGGCTGTGGTGGCATTAGGCTAGCTAACCCCGTAAAGGGGCACCGCTTTTTAATTCTGACCTCACACTTAGTTGTGACGGATCAAGCTAGTTAGAATGAGTGTGCACTCCGCAACTCCAGACTCGGCTATAAACTAAAATCACCAACAATTCAGTGGTTGTTGTATGAACTACAAGAAAAATGGCTATCATAAGTTGTATTATTAAAATCGAAATTCTACTGTTTGCATTATTTATGTTGCAATGATTTGGACTTTTGGAGTCTAGATTCGACGTTATCATTTTGTGAATTTGACATTTGAAAGTAAAAAATCATACAACTAGAATGAAGAAAAGTTGTCTTTGACTACCTACATTTACTACAGTTTGTCCTTTTTAATAACATCCAGGAAGTGTCAAAGTTTGATAACATTTCGTCATTTCCTATGTGATGTCTGCACGAAATATATTTCTATATACAAATAGTTACTTAACTATTAAGGTTTATCAACATATCACATGTGCTGAAGTGTTTTATACCAGTCCAAGTTGTAGACTATTTTATGTTATCTCAATTTATCTTGCAAGCTGTGATATGTAAGTTCCGGTATCTACTTGGATTTATTCCTTTGGTTTTACGATGCTTAAGACCGGGTGCGGTAACATGGTCAATCAGCACCCAGTTTAATCATCTGCCGTACTAATGTGGCGTAGGCATGTGGCACGTTGGGTGTAGTAACATGGTGAATCAGCACCCAGTTTAATCACCGGGCACAATAATGTGGTGTAGGCGTGTGGCACAGTGGGTGTATTAACGTGGTTAATCAGCACCCAGTTTAATCATTGGGCGCCCCAATGTGGTGTAGGCGACTAATGTGGTGTAAGCGTGTGGCACACCAGGTATAGTAACATGGTGAAGCACCCAATGTAATCATCAAACTCTATAGTAGTTAACACTCACGTATCACTTAAAACACATAAATACTCCACAACACACTTACACACAACTTTTAATTCGGTTCGGTGGTGTGGATGCCCAACATTGTGTAACAAGGTTGACGCGTGGTTTAGTGGTGTTCACGCGTGAAAACAGCGCCACATTTAATTTTACAACTTTTGGATTGTGAGTTCACATAATCTTTAGAAACAGTAAAGTATGATTTGAATTAGAGTAGTGGAAACAAACAAGATAACAAGAACTTTTATTTTCATGAATTTATTCCTCAAAACTACAAATGAAATCATCAACATCTATCAACATTGTTTGTCAAAATTCATTAGAATCAAAACATCATCAGCATATCTTACTTCGAACCACAACCCCTCATCGATGAAAATCAAGTCGATTATCCATCTCCAGATTTAGAATTCGAAAGTCATCATAGTCGAAACTTCCAGCCACTTCCCTTCACCACCACCAGTACGCGGCAGGCACATTCGTACCTCCTCCCACTTCTCCATATTGAAGATAAAGTCACAAAATCATGCCTCGAATTAGTGCATAATTAACAAATTTGCTAATTGCATAGTCTAACTGTACAAGCTACTGCTTGTGCCCAATACTTGAGCCTTGCTTTCACTTCCTCAGGAGAATCACCTACACAAATTATAATCCAATTAGTACTAAATTTCAACTTATACAAAAGGCATCAAAGATCAAAATGGCTAAAGTGAATGTCACATATAAAACCACATTAGTTTACACCCTAAGTATCTAAATTGTAGGCTGCAAGGATGTTTGGCATTGCAACTTAAAAGTGATTACTATTTAGTTATGAATAAGGGTGTTTGGACATGCATTTAAATCTAATTATATATCTCAAATTCACAACTTCAAAACCCAATGCCAAACACAGCAAATTTGCAACCAAAACAAATCACCCTTTTACAACAAAATCTAACACACTTCACAAAACTAAAGGGTGTTTGGACATGCATTTAAATCACACCAATCCATCTAAACACCCTCCATGACACCTAAACTACCATAAAGGGGTGTCTGGGCATGCATATAAATCACAACAATCCATCTAAACATCCTCCATAAGACCCAAATTACCATAAAGGGGAGTTTGGACATGCATTTAAATCACACCAATCCATCTAAACANAAAAAAAAAAAAAAAAAAAAAAAAAAAAAAAAAAAAAAAAAAAAGCTCACCAGGACTAGAGATCTTCCAATTAGCAATAGGCCCATGAGCAGGAGGAGGAGGAGAGACCACCACCACCTCCTCCTCATTTTCAGGCGACTTTTCAAGAAACTTTTGACTCATGGAATAACAAAGCTCCAAAGCAGGCAAAGTATTACAAAGCTCAGGTATTTCATCATAACTAAAACCACCAAAACCCAAATCAAAACACCCTTTCAACTCATCTAAATCTTCATCTGTCAAGCTTTTTGATCTTACTAAATCATCTTCAACATACCCTTGTAAGAAAAACTCGTTTTTCTTCTTGGTTTTTGACCAAGAATCATGCTTTTTTAAGGGGTTTTGAGGCTTGTTTGGAAATCCAAGATCTGGGTATTGTTCATTGGTGAAAAGGGTGTCTGAAAGTGGTGAAATTGATTCCTGGGAATAGTTTTCCATTTTTCTTGGTTTTTTGTGTTTTGGAGTTGTGGAAAGTGTGTATGTGAGATGGAATGAATTGGGTTTTAAAGACTTTGAGTTGAGGAGCCTGTTGTTGTCTTCTTATGTATGTATGTTATGTGTTCATGTGTTATGGTTATGAAGTATGTATATGTGTGGCTTTTAATTGGAGCGTGTATGTAACACTGTGTTCTCGAGTTGAGTAAAAGGGAAGAAGTAAAGTTAAAGTAAGAAAGTTTGTGTTCTTCAATTTTTTTAGGATGTGAAGTGGACTTAGGATCAAATGAGAAGAACTTTTAAAATGAGAAGGATGAGAAATGATTGTAACCACATATTAGATATACATCGACTTGAATTAGATGCATCCCTAATCTTTTAGATGTACGCTAATATATTTTCTAGCTAAAAATTAGATGCATATACATATATTAGATGCATTTTAGCAAGTTAGGAAAATTCTATGTATTCTTCGTCCTCTGTGGGTCAAATTTGTTGCAAGTAATACTTTGCATCGTTTTCACTTCAAAATTACTTTTGAAACTAATTGGGATGCATCTAAATGAATAGAGATGTATCTAATTCAAGTCGACGCATCTCAAATATGTGATTATAGTTATTTCTCATCCTTCTCATTATAAGTTTTCTTCTCACTGGATCCTTACTCTGTGAAGTGAGGTAAAGTGAAGTAAAGTGGTCATATTTTAGTTATAAAACTTTCACTCCACTTTTGGGGTGAAAGTCACTTTACTTCCTCTCTCTTACTTTACTTCCTCTTTTTTTAACTTTCATTCATTTTTTTCTCTAAAACGCAGTGTAAAGTAAGTTTAGTGTTTATCGTATTAAAAGTAGCAGTGAGCTGTGTCTAGTAGACAGAGTTTATCGCTTGCCGTTTTTTATAAAAGTATTGAAAAAGTGAGCATTTCTAAAATATAGCAAAGCTTTACCAAAAGACTATTAAAAATTAAAATGCTCATTGCTCACCGCTTCAAAAAGCTTCACACTACTCCGTACCAAACACATATGCACCTTTTAATTTTAGAATTTAATTTGGTATCTAACAATCCGTAAATAGAGATGTGGAAATCACTAATGATAGGTGTAATAATGGTTATTTTTCTTTCACTTCCAACTCAGCATTACATAAATTTTTCGTCATACCACCTAACTTACCATTCAACGGTCTGATAATACTTAACAAAATAAATAAAAATACATCAAATTATACAACCATACCTCTCACACATAAATAAATAAATAAATAATAAAAACATCCAAAATTTCTTGATTTTCATGCACAACCTAACCAACACAAAATATTGATCTTGACGTGTAAAGCTAGAGAGTCGTCATGGAGTTGGCGTGTGAAAGGCACCTTCACCTCACCTTCACATGCGGCCATAACGGTCGAATCATACAGTATGAGCAGCACCTGCTCTTGGTGTTACAATCTATCATTTAACATTGATGTTATCTTAGCTTCATCTTTTTCAACACAGTTTACGTCACTTTTATCAACTAACTACTAAGGAAAAATAAAAGCAAGTTCTCTTCGCTCGGTGTTTAAAGCAAGAGTTTACAGTACACATGCAATGGTAACAGTTTTTCTGATTTTCACCATGACTTACCAAAACCACATTGCGAGTAGTGTTATTTTACATTTTTCTAGCGATAAATCATGCATGTATGATTGCTCATAATCTATTATAATGTTACATACGCATCACGGCGCTTTTCTTCTTAAATCACTATCCGCGTACTCTTTATTTGTTATGTTTTAATGATATGTGCATTAGATATACAAAGTTATACAAATACTCACGAATTACATCTAATATGTTGAAAATCCTATTGATGCTATGAATGTCATTTTTCAAACTTTTATGCATTAATTTCAATTTTTCTGATAAAAAGTTATTCCAAAATGTTTGTGATAATTGAAACTAACCAATAAGAACAAGCACCTATATATGTTGATAAAAGGATTGTTTAGATCATTAAATGGGATATATGATCAAAGATAAACTTATTTATATCAAAGACTCAAATAAGGCAATCGAATAATGTATCCATATCGTTTAAAGATACACTATAGTTATTTGCTGTAACCATTTCGATTTATTAGAATCTGGTTGAGCTGTTTAAAGATCTCATAGATTGTTTGGTAGCAAGCTTTTAGGAGTAATTTTGAAGCAATTAGTAACCCGCGGTTAGCGTTTTGCACTTCAAATCAAAACATTATTTCTAGTAGCATTTACAAGCAACTAACGTTTCTACTTACTAATTATGTCTATACAACTATGTTGTCAAACTTTACTACTGCTTCTTGTTACCGCTATTTTTTCAGACATACCCTAAGATTACGTGTTTTAAAATTTTATTTTTTTCTTAATATTTAGTTTAGCTAATTCTAACGTGTCTCAATCAAACACGGTTTAAAGACGAGGTGTCGTAGTCTTATAGAAGTAGTTAAGATGTGAATGTTATTTCAGTTTGTATTTCGATTTTTCTCTCATTTAATATTTGTTGACCATTTCTTGAAAATGTGAACATAATAAATAGCCACGACTAAAATGAGGTAGTTGCTTAATTAAATTGTCAATGATATAATACACAATCAGATTAGTCAGAGTCAATACCTACTTATTTAATTTAATCTTGTTACATTTTTATTACTTTGTATTAAAATAGTTACTACATGACATCCAATAAACCGACTATGTTATTATAACATATCCAATAAACTAGATAATATTATGTATTGCCGTCAAAAAATAACTAAAATAAAAGTAAATAAATAAATAAAAATAAAAATTTGGTAGTTTTGAAAGTGTGCATTCAGATGGGAGGGTCGACCTCATTGTCAGTCGACCCTTTAGACGCGTCTCCTCGTTCTATGCACCTTACAACGAGTGCATGCCCTGCCAAATAAAAAGAATATAAAAAATGAAGACTTGAATGTTTGGGCGACCGAGTTGTATGTTAGTGTGGCGTGTGTGGTTTTTATTTATTAAATTGTTTTTGTGCGATATGTCTTTGATAATAACCGCAGACGGCAGTCGTCTTATTACATTAACTTTGTCATGCAAAAAATCTTTGAAAGAAAAACTGAACTACCACTAAAGTAACAGTGATAATCACAATCGCCTATAGCCACCATTGCTATCAAAAAAGAAATTACAATAACTCAAAATCTACATAAAGAAACAAGAATGTGTTTACATATAACATTCGAATATGCCTACCAAATGAAAATTTTGGCACACCTACTGGCTATAAATAAAAATGATTGAGCTAGTATTTTATTCGGGTTCTTTTGTACACCCACATTATTGACCGTGGAATCTTTTGATCCAATATCCAAGGGAATATAATCATATATAATGTATTAAACACATCTTGTATTTAGTATTGTGAAAAGTATAAGTCATGATAGCTCAATATACTGTAGTTTTAAGTTATCAATCTATTTTAATGCAATATGTCGTGTTTTTTTATTGTAAATACATAATAATGGAAAGAGAAAAGTCCAAAATACATCCTTGTGGTATGCCAAATGCCCGCTTTTCATCCTTTTTCTTTTTTTTGGAACAAAATCATCCACCGTTAGTAAAGTTGGCACAAATACATCCCTTTGGACTAACGATGCAATTTTTTCTCAGTTAAGTGCCTCACGTGCTAGTCACGTGAGGGGTATTTTGGTCATTTTATTGGTCGCAGTTAATCATTATCCTCATCTTTTTCCCTATTTCAATTTTCTCTTAGATTTACAATTTTTTTTTTTTTTTTTTCAAAAATCAAGAATGTCAAGAACATAAAAAACAAACCCAGCTCAGATTTAAGAACATAAAGAACCAACTTTAAAAACACCATTGACACACATTCATTGAATTTATACACCAACCCAG
This sequence comes from Artemisia annua, assembly GCA_014162995.1. Classification (NCBI taxonomy): domain Eukaryota; kingdom Viridiplantae; phylum Streptophyta; class Magnoliopsida; order Asterales; family Asteraceae; genus Artemisia; species Artemisia annua. The sequence continues at coordinate 236,024 of LBNU01011375.1, read as the reverse complement.
TAAACACTGACTAATATACATCATTTTTTGTGCTTCAAAAGACCTTGAGACTTAAGAACCCACTTGCTATCATCTATCTTGCCCAAAATATATATATATNTATATATATATATATATATATATATATATATATAATAAATAAAAAATAAAAAAATCCTCAAAAAATCAAATCATTTTGATATCCAAAATTCCACCACCACTGTCTCTCTACTCTCCTTCAAATCCACATCCGACGTGGCAAACAAACTAACCACTTGGAACTCATCTTCAAACAACCCATGCACTTCATTCCAAAGGCCCTTTTTATACCTAAACGAGTTACCAACCCCATGGTAATCGTTATTTATCTAACCCATAAACAATTTTCTCGTTTATAAACTTACCAACTCAAGTAAGACAAAAGAGGACGGCGGCGGCGGTTCTAAGATAACTCAAAATAGTGATGGTGAGGTGAGAGTGGAGGTGTTTGATGGTGGTGACTGTGGGGTAGGGCGGTGGTGGTGTAAAACGCAACAAAAACAACCGATCTATCTTATATTCCTTCGATCTAACCGGATCTAGGTAGAGGAGTGTTGGATGTGGTGATTGGAGTTGGTGGCGGCGCCAAGTGGTGGTGGCCGGAACAGTTGTGGACTTGTGGCGGCAGGAACTAGTGAGGGAGATGAGATATTAGTTTAGGATTAGAGTTAGGTATTAAAAGGGGGTGTGGGATTAACTGGGGACAATAAATGAACCAATAAAATGACCAAAATACCCCTCACGTGACTAGCACATGAGGAACTTAACTGAGAAAAAATTGCATCGTTAGTCCAAAGGGATGTATTTGTGCCAACTTTACTAACGGTGGATGATTTTGTTCCAAAAAAAAGAAAAAGGATGAAAAGCGGGCATTTGGCATACCACAGGGATGTATTTTGGACTTTTCTCTAAAGGAAATTGAAGATCTAAGGCCAACTGCCATGCCAGCATACTTGTGCTGTCCTTCCTAAACCACTTGATATATTTTTGGGCCATTTCCTATCCATAGATTCAAAATGTTACTTCATTGTTCAGATTTATATTTTTAGATGGTTTAAAATAATTGCCCAAATCTCATTAATTTTATGTTTTTTTTTTATCTGATGACAATAATTTTGAGACTAAAAATTCTCATATCTCTTACTAGTTAAAATATGTTCAAAAAAAGAACTCCAAAACAACCACATTGGTGTCACATTATACCCCAATTATACATGTATCATAACACGGGGTAAACGGATTCAAACACAGTTCTTATACCTATTTAATCTTAAATTTATGTGATTCTTTAAGATTTACGTGTGATATTTATGATTATGATAAAATTAAATCATCTTTAATAAGTGCAATATAAAAATGTAACAAATAAATAAAGTATATAATTTACCTAAAAATAATTACTTTACTTTACAATCAACCATAAAGTGATACATTTTTAAGTTAAAAAGAACATTAGTTAAAAACAAAAATGGAGAACAACTTTTGGACTATTACACCATGGCATGAAAATAGAATATGCGTTTTTTGATAACTTTAATAATAAAGGAGACGCATCTAACCCGCAAATTTTGGGCTTTTTCACACCTGAAAGTTTTTTCATTATTTTATTATTAATAAAAAAAAGTAATTTAAAAAAAAAAAAAAAAAAAAAAAAAAAAAAAAAAAAAAAAAAAAAAAAAAAAAAAAAAAAAAAAAAAAANTTTTTTTTTTTTTTTTTTTTTTTAACCTAGCAAGACCTTGCTAGTTTACAGGTAGTTTGAGATTTAAAATAAAAATTGAATATTTGATGAAATATGTTTGTAAAATTGATTATTTTTATTATTTTCCCTAATTTTCTAAATTTATTCATTATTAGTTTTTTTTTTCAAAGCTTCATTACGTTTTATAAAAATCAAAATATGTAAAAGTTAATATCAATAAAAGAAGTTGTAGTACAAACTAGATTATAAAAATAAAAAAATAATAATAAATAAAATAAAATAAAAAAATTGCTCATTAAACAAAAGTAATGCAAGCTTATTTTGACTTTCTTTAATCAAATGTATGATGTAGTCTTGATATATTTGAAACAATAAAACGTAGTTTTGAGATGGTTTTATACATAAGCTTACGTACATGAAAAGTTAATAATATACGCTTTTCTTTTTACTAAAAGAAAATATTTATTTCGTAAATTTTACCCGTAAAAGGACGTTGTATCGCGTCTGAGAAAATAAAACGTTACTACGTATGTGATTTGTGATGCTAACTCAGTGGTAGGGACATGGAGCGTAAAAGTATGTTGGAGATTTAAATATTGATTGTGGGACTAATCACTTGTCCTTTGAACAAAATAGAAAATGATTGTGATGTGCATATTTATACAGTAACTCTGTATAAATCATCGCCTTTTCTTTGTTGAAGTATGAAAGTCGAAAGGTAAAAATCCATCGTGATAGTTCACGTTTGAAATATCAATTTTGGTCTAGTTTAGAATAGATTCGATGGGAATTCAAACCAGCTACCGAACAAAATTAAAGATACAAAACACGTCTAAGAATTTATTTATATATAGATTTGACAATCCAAATACACTTTTTGGACTCATTTCCAGAAAATATACATATATCGACACACAATCAAAGAAGTTTGATCCCGATACTTGCGTGATCAAGTTCATTGATTCACATTTCCCCGGACTACTACCTTGTTACGTTAGTTATGTATAGGCATTGAACTTTAAAACATGTGAACTGTCTCTAACTTGAAGTTCTGAAGTCTAAGAAATCCAGGACGATAAGTCATCCCAAACAAGTACCGTTTAAAAATTTCCGTGTCTTCAATTGTTTTCGACTGAGGATCATACGCCAACAATTTGTCTTCATAATACACCATCAAAATTGTGCCATCTTTTAAACCCTCTAGTAGATGCATAGGTTCCCACATAATCCAATCTAGATCAGGACTAATACTTTCCTTGATCACCACCTCTTTATGCCATGATTTCTTGATCCCGTATTCCTTCATCACCCATATCGTGAATTGAGAATCAAAGGTGTCAGATTGACTCAAACAACCATTTAGGACTCCCAAACTTACAAAATGAATTTGACTTTCTTCAATTGCTTCAGAAGGAGGAGAGGGGAATAACTTAAATGTCTCGCTGTCGAAATCAAAAGCACAAAGCTCTTCAGGGGAGTCCTTGTCAACAACGATCCAATGAACATGACCGTTTAGAAAAGGCCCAAAATATCCGCAAAGCCAATAAGGTATATGACCAAGACTTCGCCATTGGCCCGTGCCAAGGGTGTAAACTTCAGCTTCTAATAGACTTGGTCTAGATCGTGAAGTTTGGTCTGGGGGTATATCCCCTTCAAAAGTACGTATCACTTTGTAGTCGTTTGTACGTAAAGAAACTCCAAAGCCATAAACAATTGTGGCATAACCTTCTCTGTAGTATTGTTGCCTAGGAAGGATCATATACTCTCTAGTGATTGGATTGCATATGTAAGTGTTATCAACTCTAGGACCATACTCCCACAAGCAGATCAAACCATTGACGGACCCCACTTGAAGTAATTGAGCCTCTTGGAAAATAGGTGCAATATTTAGATCAAGGCACATGACGGGGTCATGCTGCAAACGGTGGTAATCTTGTTCGTCTTCTATCTCCACCCACTTCAAAACATTTGGTTTAGAGTAACCGCCCATATGTTCTTCGTAGTTATGCTGAATCATGAGGCCCTTAGGTGATCTCGAGAGGTGATAATTGGCAAAATATGAGTCCAAAACTATTTTCTGCCAATTTTTGCATACGCACTTGCAGTGGATGATTGTCTTGACAGGAAGCCTTGAAAGAATATCGACCATGACATTTGGTGGTAAGTCATCCATGGATGGATTGGAAGAAGACATAACGTCCGCGACTTCACGTTAAGTGAGCTAGATTTTTTCTTTGGATAATGGTTCTTGTTTATGTGTATGTATGTTTGTGGTTCATGTGTGCTTTATAATGTGGAACACATAATAGGCTCTTGTTTGCAAGATAAGTAAAGTTGATAAAGTTGACTTGACTAGTATTTGCCTTGGTATTTCTAATAAGTTGTCATCTTTGACCAGGTGTAATGTCTATTGTCAAATTCAACCTCTAATAAGTTGTAACATTAAATTTCAATTTGAAGACCCAATGGGATGTGCAGAATATCCAAGGGCCCAAGTTATGATCAAGATAACAGGTAATTAGAAACTTAACGAGCTAAAAGGTTCATGAAATTTTATTCAGTAAAACATACGTGGTACCTTATCTTTAAATAAAAGAAAATCCAAAATTAACAAACGAGTCTGTGAGATAAATCAGATTGTCTCTCTCATTAGCCAATAAATTCAAAATTTTAAATACCGTAAAAATTATTAGTTATAATATCCGTGCATGCATAAGATTTTGATATGAAATTTATACTTAAGTAAAAGTAAAAAGGACCTTCTAAGGTCCCGTATTTTTTTCTTTTATAAAAGAATAGTCTGATTTAGTGTTGACTAAAATTGGCTTCGCATTTGACTTATATTTTACAGTAAAGGAGACTTTATTTTGAAATCGATCTCTCCCTTTTTTCTTTCGAGGATTNACTTTTTGCATACACACTTGCAGTGGATGATTGTCTTGACAGGAAGCCTTGAAAGAATATCCACCATGACATTTGGTGGTAAGTCATCCATGGATGGATTGGAAGAAGACATAACATCCACAACTACGCGTTAAGTGAGTTAGATTTTTTCTTTGGATAATGGTTCTTGTTTATGTGTATGTATGTTTGTGGTTCATGTGTGCTTTATAATGTGGAACACATAACAGTCTTTTTTGAACAGAAACACATAATAGGCTCTTGTTTGAAAGATAAGTAAAGTTGACTTGACTAGTATTTGCCTTGGTATTTCTAATAAGTTGTCATCTTTGACCAGGTGTAATGTCAGTTGTCAAATTCAACCTCTAATAAGTTGTAACATTAAATTTGAATTTGAAGACCAAATGGGATGTGCAGAATATCCAAGGGCCCAAGTTATGATCAAGATAACAGGTAATTAGAAACTTAACGACCTAAAGGTTCATGAAGTTTTATTCAGTAAAACATGTGGTACCTTATCTTTAAATAAATGAAAATCCAAAATTAACAAACGAGTCTGTGAGATAAATCAGATTGTCCCTCTCATTAGCCAATAAAGTCAAAAATTTAAATACCGTAAAAATTATTAGTTATAATATCCGTGCATGCATGAGATTTTGATATGAAATTTATACTTAATCTTCTAAAGTCCCGTATTTTTTTCTTTTTATAAAAGAATAGTCTGATTTAGTGTTGACTAAAATTGGCTTCGCATTTGACTTATATTTTACAATAAAGGAGTAGACTTTATTTTGAAATCGATCTTTCCCTTTTTTCTTTCGAGGTTTTTTATCTTTAGTACCGACTAGCCACAACATTTCAAACGTGCGTTAGACTCATTGCCTATACGAGGCTGTCCTTCTTGGACATCAATTTTAACTGGAACATTAATAGCTCGTACATGTGATTTGTCACTTTCTTTAAGTCAATAAATGCGTCTGGTAACTGATTTGATAATCTTTGTAAATGAATTGTCTTTTAAACTTCTAATTCACATTCTTTAGTTCGAGGATAAAAATCAATTCTTTCCAACTTATTTCTCTTTCTAGTTGTGTTACATAACAAGTGATAACATCAAATAGTTTATATATTTCACTCTCAATATCCCATATTTATTGCCTTACATTATATTGTTTTATATGAATCTGGTACTTAATTCATTCATATTTGCAAATTCATGTATTAAAAGGCAGTGGAACGGAAAAGATGCAATTAAGGCTAAAACCGGATGAAATACATGGAAATCTGCATTCAGAAGTTATATACAACGTAAAGAATACGAGCTACCTACGCCGTATACATTATTTAATAATATTCCAAAGTAAATCTGAAGCAAGATAGTTACGGCATAGATTGGACGAGGTCTCTACACCGTAAATATGTTGAAGCTTAGAAGAATTATTTACCGAAAGCACATGCAACGTAAGTGAAATGATTGAATTACGCCGTAAATGGTAGCTTGGGCGCCAAGAAGTTAAAGATCCAGGGACTAAACTCGGTCAAATCTATACAAAGTTTTACAATAAAGCATAAGGACTAGAGGTAAAAATATGAAGAACGATGGAAGGCCGTTTGCTTACAAAGTCTATGTTTAGCACAGAGCTTTTTGAAGCTTTTGGGGCGACAAGCGGTGAGTAATGATCTTTTTGATTTTTAGTGTCCGTTTGGCAAAAGAGCGATGAGCTTTACTATTTTTTAGGAAAGCTAATTTTTCTAATGCTTATTTAAGAAGCTGTGAGCGGTGAGCAGTGAGCTGTGGCTACTGCTCACAGCTTCTTAAATAAGCATCAGAAAAATTAGCTTTCTAGTGAGCTGTGTGGCTACTGTTCACAGCTCACTGCTACTGCTCACAGCTACTTTTGCCAAACATAGCCAAAGTAGCATAAAGTTTTGATCTAATATAAAACGCATTTATGTGTTTCGATGCAAGACGCAACAAAGATAGCAAAGGACCAAGTGTGTAAAGAAGGCGAATAATGAGGGACTAAATATTGACATGTGAATGATAAGTTTGATACTATAAATAATAAACCCTTTTTATCAAGTGGGGTGTGTTCGATTGGGGATTTGGATATACTCAAAAGGTTTTTAACCCTTTTGTTGTTTCTGTTGTACGACATCAAGAAGAAGGCAAACCCTTCAGGGTTTTACCATGGTATTCGATTAGGAGATGATGTAACGAAAGAGGCGTCATAGTCATGTGTAGCATAGCAAGATAACAACAATACTTATATTTGGTTCGATTTATTTAATCTATTGAATTCATTCTCTTTATTGTTTTGCCTTGTTAATTATTTGCGTGAGATTGATCTTATTATATTTGCTTAGTCAGTAACTCGATGTTTATTTAGTTGCGACCTATCAGTTTAATTAATAATTTTATTGGATAGTTTGTTTGTGTGCCATGGACCCTTAAGTTACGAAGCTATTATGAATCTTAGGTTGTGAGTGTGCTAGGTAGTAAGTGACCACCGAACCCTAGTGTCCTCTATTGGATGTAGGACAATAAACCCTTATCAGTTGTAGGAAATAAATATGGATGACCCTAAGTAGGAGTAATAGTGGAAGAGTTTAAGCCATGTTAGTTAGTAGCAATATATTAGCATTGGACATTTTTCCTACTACCCCAGCTTACACCTGTACAAGGTGTAAGCTATTATTACAGCCCGTCTATAGTTGTAGTAGTAGGTGTAGTGCAAGACACATAAGCATTGTTGGGAACACGTAGGTACATCTTTCAGGTTAGTTGGATTCTTAAGGACTAGGTTTGAGTGGATCGGTATGATGACGAGTCTTCTGACATTGGAAGCTATAGGTTAGGTACATGACAATAAATCATTGCCTAGCGACACTAGAACCACCAATAAGTTGGAGGTTAGACATTACACGTAGGATTGCGATTATTGGATTTAGAGGAAATGACTAGGCAACTGTGTTTATCCTTCTTAGCTGAATACCATTCTACCATTACCTTAAGTAGTTTAGGAAAGTTATCATGATCGTGTGGATCTAAAACACAAATGTGACAAACTTTTCTGCTTTCCTAGGTAGATCATTATTTCAATTAGGCAGCTAGAGATCACACACCGTATTGGGACGACCTCGGATTTACCAATCACTCCACTGCACGCGACCGGGTACACTTCCGTTAGTATATGTGTGGATCAGTAGGTAGTCAGAGTACATTATAAATTTAAGACCTGATCTAGCGTATCAACAAGCTGTAAATAAATCCCCCATTGATGGCTCTAAGTTTTTAATAATCAACGGTGAGTCATACCCAACATATATTCCCAAGCTCCTTTGAGGTCCCATCTTTGTACGTTGTACGACATACTTTGCCCAATGATTAAAACTACCACAATGATAGCATGCATTTACTTATCAAGGCCTTATCTTTACCACCTCCTTCATTCTTATTCACTTCTCCTTATCTTGCCACTTCTTTTGGCCACTTTTGTTCTTAAACTGAACACCATGATTAACACCTTGAACATTACCTCTACCAAATCCACGTCCTTCACCACGACTACGACTATGACCATAACCTCGTCTATGTCCACGGTCATAACCACGACCGCTACCTCCATTGTGATCATTATAAGTTGCCATATTTGCTTCCGATAACGGAGCAGTACCAGTTGGACGACTCTCATGGTTTTTCATTAAAAGCCCATTGTTTTGCTCGGCCACAAGAAAACGTGCAATCAAGTCACAATATTTTGTCAAACCTTTGGCTCAATATTGTTGTTACAGCGGTATATTAGAAGCATGAAATGTGGAGAAAGTCTTTTCCAACATTTCAGCATCAGTGATTGGTTCCCCACCAAAAAGCAACGTGGAAGTAATGTTGTGCATCGCTGAGTTATACTCGCTCACTGATTTGAAATCTTGTAGTTTTAAGTGAGTCCACTCATAACATGCCCTAGGCAAAATCAAGTTTTCTGATGGTCATATCTATCTTTTAATTTGTTCCAAAGGACTAGTGGATCTTTCACAGTGAGGTATTTAGTTTTCAAGTCTACTTGGAGATGATGGCGTATGAACATCAATGCCTGAGCCTTTTGCATATCGGTTGTTACCTTTCCTGCTTAGATTGTAACCCTAAGCCCATGTGCATCCGAGCATGTCTCTGCTTCCAACCTCTAAGATAAATAATTTTTTCCACTAATGTCTAAATCCATAATAGTAAGGTTTGCAAGTTTCTGCTCCATGATAAACTATACGGTCACAGTATATGCATGTTTATATACACACACATGGTGACCGTATATAAATTAACATGCATGTAATGTGATTTTATATCTATATTTTCGTGCATTTATTGTGATCGTATAGTTTATCATGGAGCAAAGCTTGCAAGCTTACTATTCTAGCTTTATACATCAGTGGAAAAATTATTTATTTTAGGATCGGAAGAAAAGACATACTTGGATGCGTATAGGCTTGGGGATACAATCCAAGCGGGAAAGGTAACAACCGTTATGTAAAAGGCTCATGCATTGATGTTCATTCATCTCCATGTAGACTTGAAAACTGAATACCTCATTGTGAAAGATCCACCGGTCCTTTGGAATAAATTAAATGATACATATGACGATCAGAAAATTGTGATTTCGCCTAGGGCACGTTATGAGTGGACTCACTTATGACTACAAGATTTCTAATCAGTAATTGAGTATAACTCGGCAATGCACTGCATTACTTCCAGATTGTTGTTATGTGGGGAACCAATCACTGATGCTGAAATGTTCGAAAAGACTTTCTCCACAATATCGAGCGAAAAGTATCACAAAATATTGTGACTTGATTGCGTGTTTTCTTGTAGCCGAGCAAGACAATGGACTTTTAATGAAAAACCGCGCGACTCCTCCAACTGGTACTGCTCCCTTATCGGAAGCAAATGTGGCAACTTATATTGATCACAATGGAGGTCGTGGTTATGACCCTGGACGTAGATGTGGACAAGGTTATGGTCATAGTCATGGTCGTGTTAAAGGACGTGGATTTAGTAGAGGTAATTTTCAAGGTGTTAATCATGATGTTCGGTTTAAGAATACAAGTGGCCACAAGAAGTGGCAAGATAAGGAAAAGTGAATAAAGATGAAGGAGGTGGAAAAGATAATGCATTGATAGCAAATGTTTGTGAACGTTTTGGTAATTCTAATCATTAGGTAAAGTTTTGTTGTACACCCAAGCATCTAGTGGATTTTTACCAAAAATCTATGAAGAATAAGGTAAATGGGGTAGTATCATTCGAAAGAAACAATAAACAAAAGAAAAATAGAAAAATAAGCGTTACGGTAAACAAAATACATATGGAATAAAATAACAAAATTAACATGAAAGAAAATTGAAAAATAAAATAAATACTCGTTAAGAAAAGTTAACATATACTACTATAAAAGAGTTATTATTCCGCTGATAAATAATAAAGTAGAGTGAAGAATTTTCTCATAAAAGGTTTACGAGGTTCGAAACAAAATTAACGTAAAAACGTTGCATGTTCAATTGGTTGCAGCCTTGTAGGAACGAGAATAAATTATCCTTAAAATTTACTACGTGACATAAAATTAATCCAAACAATAGTGCATAAACTATTAAAGTAATAATATAGTACGTGGAAAGGATGAATAAATAAACACACTAATACACATAATCTGATATCTGAATAATCATTAAGTAAGCACATGAAGTTAATAAGAGATCAAGTAAAGTGTTATAAATTGTATCCCTAAGTAAACAAAAGGCTATGAACATATATGCATGTGACTATAGCCGAAGACGATCAAAAGGAAACGCGCCTCTCTAAATCAAAAGAATCTCTTAGAGCGTCGAATATAAGTTTTGGAGAATCAAAAGTATGATTAAAACAATCAACCAATAGGTCTATTAGATACAAAAGAGATAAAGCTTAAACTAATTGATACATAACTTCTAATTAGATATAAACTCTAACAAATGCTAGGAGATAATGACAATCACATGTATTTATCCATAACACTCTTTTTTTATATATTGAAAAAGAAAACAAAGCGTGTAATAAGTTTCATTGATTCACACGCACAATTCACACCTCAAGATTTCACACTTTCACCATGAAGCGGGAATTACGTGATAAAATCTGTTGTTGGTTGGGAGTTTTCAGCATTGTGCTCGGAGTTGGTTTTGGCATAGTAGTTGTAAGTATTCTGATAATCATTATCATAAGCTTGATGCATTCCGATTTAAGTACTTAGTCGCGAGGTTTCTATGTCTGATATTCGGATCAGACAATGTTATAAGTGTTTAACCTTAGAGGTTTAATTTGTTCTTCATTATGTTTTTTAAGCAGTAATTATATATGTTCTACTGATTCTATAAGTATTACTTTATGTTTTGTTGATGTCAATATTTCATATTGACTTCTTTATGGACTAATGTACGTAATGCTTTTTTATGGATGTTTTAGTTTGTGTACCTAATATTGGAATGTTTAATGATTAAAATGAAGGGTAAATGGCATGTAATAGAAACGTACTTTCTCATTTGTTCAAATATCATATACGAACCCAAAAAAATACCACAATACCCATCCAACTTTCAAATTTTGTTTTCTTATCATACGTTTCATCTCTTTGCACCGTTAGTTCTTTTGGCTAACGGCCGTTTGTTATTAACTCAAAAATATTTTTTTTCTTATGTTTTCATACGTTTTTATCCTTTTTCATACGTTTTTATCCGTTTTATACGTTTTCACCTCTTTTCTTATGTTTTAATCCGTTTTTATATGTTTTTATTTGTTGTCATCCGTTTTTATACATTTTATATGTTTTCTTATGGACAAAAATGTATGAAATGTATAAGAACGGATGAAAACGGAAAAAAAATGTATGAAAACGGATGAAAACGGAAAAAAAAACGTATGAAAACGTATTTTTGAGTAAATTACAAACGGTCGTTAGTCAAAAGGACTAACGGTGTAAAGAGATAACTCTAAAGCATATGATAATGAAACAAAATTTGAATGTTAGATGGGTATTGTGGTATCTTTTTGTGTTCGTATCTAATATGTGAACAAATGGGAAAGTACATTACTATTACATGCCATTAACCCTATAATGAATCAATATTGTTTCACTGAATATCCTTGTAAGCCATATCAAATCTGAATGACGGAATTAGGGGGTCCCGCCGTGTTACGGGACACCGATGAAATTTTGTTCCGTAGTGTTAATTTTTTTTTTAAATCTTGATTATGTCTAAATGCACAGTCTCAAAAACTTGTGTCTACTATTTTGGTTTAAATTTTTGTGTGCACCCGGTGTCTTTTAGTCATGGTTCCACCACTGTCAAATCCTTTTTATTTAATAGTTTTTAAGAAACACTTGGGTCTACAAATGTGATTGCTATCGGTATATATGTTGTTCGGTTTTGATGTTTAAATTGAAGAGCTTCATAAACTTTTTCATGATTTGAATTATTTGGTTACGAAATCATCCTTGTTTGGATTCAGCTGGACGTTTATCGTTCCTCCACCGATCTAAGCATTTCATCAAGTTCGTTAATTTGTTTCTCATTGTGTTTGTTAAAATTTTTAAGGATTGACAATGTTTTTAAGTATAGTAAATTGTTTGTTTAGTTTGGCTCAGCTTAACATGTTTTGCGGGTGATTATATTTCTATATTTAACTGTTTATGGATTAAGTCATTAAACCTTCTTTTTTGATGTCAAAGACCAGAAGCTACGCTAAAATTTTCATTAAATCTCGGTATCACCTGATGTTTCTTACAATTATATATTTTCAGTGGATTATCGATGCACGCATAAGTAATCAATCAACGTGTTTATGTTAAACATGTTTCTGTCACAGAAAAAAAGGTAGAGAAGATGCGTGACATATAGCTATAAAAGTGTAGTTATATATCTTTTGTGATTATAAAAGTGTAACAGGATTAGTTGGTCTTGTGTTTTAAGTAGCATATTAGCTTATTTTATTATTATTATAAGTTTGGAACATCCAGAAATTAAGAAACAGTCTCTTACTTGGAGGACAAGTAGAGTTGACTTGGCAAATATAATTGAGGAAAAAGTAATCAATTGTGCAGACCTTGTTGAAGTTTAACAAGTCATAGAAAAAAAGCATATGGGTGAATAATGTAAGTAACTCAAGCAGAACTACCCTGATGTTCTCTTCCCGGCTTTTTTTTCCCCTTAAACGTCTAGTTCCTGTTTATTGTAACCATGGTAATGTTCTGGCTGCAGGGACCCCAGGACATATCATGTTGAGAGGCTAACCTGAACTTATCAAAGAGACCTCTGAGGCTTGATTATATTAAATTTAGACTAATGACTATCTATGCTTTTGCATGTGATCAACCTTTTGATAAATATTAAGACTGCAGTGCGAGTGTATGAATTGAACCAAGTATATAACATTGTTGCAGTGAGGCTTTGGCCTTTGTGTTATGCATAAACACTATCACCATCACATTTAAAAAATCCTTTGAAGTGACCAATGTAACAATATATCTGTATTTCTTCAAAATATAACTGATCAATCATGTATCGTAAGTTTTGTTTGATCTGCGTCTCTCGCTTGTAGCCCGCATTTCTTACTTATCCACGTAAGAGCCCACCACTTGATATCAATGTTTCTCATAATTATGATCTTAGCCACTTTAGTTGTAAAATAATGAAGTATATAATACAACATGTTGGCGATATCGTTGTATAAATTGTAATGGTTACACATACGGAAATTATATATTTTTAAAACATTTAAAGTAATTAATGGCATGTAATAGAAACGTACTTTCTCATTTGTTCAAATATCATATACGAACCCAAAAAAATACCACAATACCCATCCAACTTTCAAATTTTGTTTTCTTATCATACGTTTCATCTCTTTGCACCGTTAGTTCTTTTGGCTAACGGCCGTTTGTTATTAACTCAAAAATATTTTTTTTCTTATGTTTTCATATGTTTTTATCCTTTTTCATACGTTTTTATCCGTTTTATACGTTTTCACCTCTTTTCTTATGTTTTAATCCGTTTTTATACGTTTTTATCTGTTTTCATCCGTTTTCATAATTTTTCATCCGTTTTTATACATTTTATATGTTTTCTTATGGACAAAAATGTATGAAATGTATAAGAACGGATGAAAACGGAAAAAAAATGTATGAAAACGGATGAAAACGGAAAAAAAAAACGTATGAAAACGTATTTTTGAGTAAATTACAAACGGTCGTTAGTCAAAAGGACTAACGGTGTAAAGAGATAACTCTAAAGCATATGATAATGAAACAAAATTTGAATGTTACATGGGTATTGTGGTATCTTTTTGTGTTCGTATCTAATATGTGAACAAATGGGAAAGTACATTACTATTACATGCCATTAACCCTATAATGAATCAATATTGTTTCACTGAATATCCTTGTAAGCCATATCAAATCTGAATGACGGAATTAGAGGGTCCCGCCGTGTTACGGGACACCGATGAAATTTTGTTCCGTAGTGTTAATTTTTTTTTTAAATCTTGATTATGTCTAAATGCACAGTCTCAAAAACTTGTGTCTACTATTTTGGTTTAAATTTTTGTGTGCACCCGGTGTCTTTTAGTCATGGTTCCACCACTGTCAAATCCTTTTTATTTAATAGTTTTTAAGAAACACTTGGGTCTACAAAACCATGTGTTTGTGTATTTGTTTGATCGCAAATGTGATTGCTATCGGTATATATGTTGTTCGTAGGGATGAGCACGGTACCGGTACCGTACCGATTCCGTACCGAATTAGTGGTACCGAATTTTTCCCGAGCATAAATTAGTGGTACCGGTACCGTACCAAACGGGATTCGGATACCGGTACCGGTACCGGTACCGGTACCGGGAAATCGGGTTTTTCCCGTTTTTTTTCGGGAATTTCCCGATTTGGTACCGGTCCCGTACCGAATTAGTGGTCCCGATTTTTTTTCCTCCTTATTTCGTAGTACCGGTACCGTACCGTATATCGGGAACGGTACCGTTTCGGTACGGTACCGGTACGGTTCCGGTTCGGTTCCGGGATTCGGTTCGAAATGCTCATCCCTAGTTGTTCGGTTTTGATGTTTAAATTGAAGAGCTTCATAAACTTTTTCATGATTTGAATTATTTGGTTACGAAATCATCCTTGTTTGGATTCAGCTGGACGTTTATCGTTCCTCCACCGATCTAGTTCCTCCACCGATCTAAGCATTTCATCAAGTTCGTTAATTTGTTTCTCATTGTGTTTGTTAAAATTTTTAAGGATTGACAATGTTTTTAAGTATAGTAAATTGTTTGTTTAGTTTGGTTCAGCTTAACATGTTTTGCGGGTGATTATATTTCTATATTTAACTGTTTATGGATTAAGTCATTAAACCTTCTTTTTTGATGTCAAAGACCAGAAGCTACGCTAAAATTTTCATTAAATCTCGGTATCACCTGATGTTTCTTACAATTATATATTTTCAGTGGATTATCGATGCACGCATAAGTAATCAATCAACGTGTTTATGTTAAACATGTTTCTGTCACAGAAAAAAAGGTAGAGAAGATGCGTGACATATAGCTATAAAAGTGTAGTTATATATCTTTTGTGATTATAAAAGTGTAACAGGATTAGCTGGTCTTGTGTTTTAAGTAGCATATTAGCTTATTTTATTATTATTATAAGTTTGGAACATCCAGAAATTAAGAAACAGTCTCTTACTTGGAGGACAAGTAGAGTTGACTTGGCAAATATAATTGAGGAAAAAGTAATCAATTGTGCAGACCTTGTTGAAGTTTAACAAGTCATAGAAAAAAAGCATATGGGTGAATAATGTAAGTAACTCAAGCAGAACTACCCTGATGTTCTCTTCCCGGCTTTTTTTTCCCCTTAAACGTCTAGTTCCTGTTTATTGTAACCATGGTAATGTTCTGGCTGCAGGGACCGCAGGACATATCATGTTGAGAGGCTAACCTGAACTTATCAAAGAGACCTCTGAGGCTTGATTATATTACTAATGACTATCTATGCTTTTGCATGTGATCAACCTTTTGATAAATATTAAGACTGCAGTGCGAGTGTATGAATTGAACCAAGTATATAACATTGTTGCAGTGAGGCTTTGGCCTTTGTGTTATGCATAAACACTATCACCATCACATTTAAAAAATCCTTTGAAGTGACCAATATTTGTTTGATCTGCGTCTCTCGCTTGTAGCCCGCATTTCTTACTTATCCACGTAAGAGCCCACCACTTGATATCAATGTTTCTCATAATTATGATCTTAGCCACTTTAGTTGTAAAATAATGAAGTATATAATACAACATGTTGGCGATATCGTTGTATAAATTGTAATGGTTACACATACGGAAATTATATATTTTTAAAACATTTAAAGTAAAAAAAAAAAAAAAAAATAACCCCTCCAGATTTAAAAGACATGAACTTTCTCTGATCCGAAGTTCTTGAGTTTAACAAAGCTAGGACGATAAGTCATTGCAGTAAAGTATCGCTCGAAAATTTTGGTATCTTCAACTGTTTTCTTCCTGGGACAATATTCCAACAATGTGTCTTCATAATAGACCATCAAAATTGTACCATCTTTTAAAACCTCTAGTAGATACATAGGTTCCCACATAATCCAATCTAGATCAGGGATAATCCTTTGCTTGATCACCACCTCTCTGTGCCAAGATTTNATCTTCAACTGTTTTCTTCCTGGGACAATATTCCAACAATGTGTCTTCATAATAGACCATCAAAATTGTACCATCTTTTAAAACCTCTAGTAGATACATAGGTTCCCACATAATCCAATCTAGATCAGGGATAATCCTTTGCTTGATCACCACCTCTCTGTGCCAAGATTTCTTGATCCCGTATTCCTTCATCACCCAAATCGTGAATTTAGAATCAAAGGTGTCAGATCGAGATAAACAACCATTTAGGACTCCCAAACTAAAAAAATGAATTTGACTTTCTTCAATTGCCTCAGAAGGAGGAGAAGGGAATAACTTAAATGTCTCGTTGTCGAAATCAAAAACACAAAGATTTTCAGGGGAGTCCTTATCAAGAACGACCCAATGAGCATGACCGTTCAGAAAAGGGCCATCAAATCCATTAAGCCAGTAAGGGACATGACCAAGACTTCTCCATTGGCCCGTGCCAAGGGTGTAAACCTCGGCCTCTAACAAACTTGGTCGAGATCCTGAGGTAGGATTTACTGGCGGTATATTCCCTTGAAAAGTCCGTATCACTTTGTATTCCTTTGTTTGTAAACCGATTCCAAATCCATACACAATTATCGCATGACCTTCTCTATAGTATTGTTGCCTAGGAAGGATCATATATTCTCTAGTGATGGGATTGCATATGTAAGTGTTATCAACTCTTGGACCATACTCCCACAAGCAGATCAAACCATTAACCGAGCCAACCGGAAGTATTTGAGACTCTTGGAAAATGGTTGCAAGATTAAGATCTAAACTCATGATAGGATCATGGTGAAAATGATGATGATCTGGCTCGTCTTCTATCTCGACCCACTTCAAAATTCCTGGTCTATGGAAGCCGGTTGCTTCTTTTTCAGAGTTATGATGAATCATGAGTCCGGCAGGCGATCTAGGGAGGTGGATATTCACAAAGTAAGTGTCAGAAACTAGATCAAACCACTTTTTACAAACACATTTGCAGTGGATGATTGTCTTGACTGGAACTCTAGAGAGAATATCGACCATGACGTTTTCCGGTAAGTCATCCATGATTGTTTTGTAAGAAGACATAATGTTCGGGTAAAAGAGGCTAGAGTTAATTAATTTGCTTGTGGATGATGTATGTGTTTGTGGTTCATCTGTTTTTTATATTCAAGAAACATAGAAGATTTAAAGTCTCTTACTTGGAAGACAAGTAGAAAATTTAAAGTCTCTTACTTGGAAGACAAATAGAGTTGACTTGGCTAATATATTTGTCTTTCTAAGTTGCCATCTTTGACAGTTTCACTAGCTAGTCTATACTCTACGTAAAAATTACTACTTTCTATATAAAGGCCCAAACAAAGTACGTGGGTTGAATCAGAAAATCTATGAGTCCAACCTATGAGATCCAATATACAATGCAAGGCCCATACAAAGAATAAACAAAAATACTATAAATGGCGTATTTTTTGACATTACCTTTTTTTTTTTTTTTTTTATGTTACAGATGTGGAGTTTTTTTCTAAGAATGGTTTGATTTTCTTTATTGTTCATTCATTTGTAAACATGGCCACATGGGTTGTATTTATTTCCATCTGTGCACGCACTAGGTTTTAACATGAATTAAATATATAAGTTATTTCTAGGAGTATTAGTTTTGGATACTATATTTATTAGATTAGGATTGCTCCCAAGCACAAGCTAGGGTATATGGGACATATGTAATCTCACAATTATTCAATCAAGGTTTACAGAGATTTCACACACTTTCACCATGAAGCGGGAATTACGTGAGAAAATCTGTTGTTGGTTGGGGGTTTTCGGCATCGTGCTTGGAGTTGGTTTTGGCATAGGAGTTGTTGCTTTTCTGATAATGTTATTCATAATCTTGATGCGTTCTGATTTAATTAGTAGTTAATCACGTGGTTTCTATATATGTCTGACATTTGGATCTGACAATGACCGTTTTAAGTGTTTAACCTTAGAGGTTTAATCTGTTCATCATGATGCATTTTAAACATTAACTATATATGTTCAACTGATTCTATAAGTATTACTTTATGTTTTGTTGATGTCAATATTTCATACTGACTTCTTTATGGACTAATGTACGTGATTTTGTTTCTGGATGTTTTAGTAATTTGTGTAGCTAATATTGTAAAGCTTAATTTATTTATCCCAGCATCTTTATAATGAATCAATATTGTTTCACTGAATATCCTTGATGGCCATATCAAATCCTTTGAATTATTAGTTTTTAAGAAACACTTTAGTCTACAAAACCATGCGTTTGTGTATTTGTTTGATCGCAAATGTGATTGCTATCTATACTGTTTGGTTTTGATGTTTAAATTGAAGAGTTTCATAAACTTTTTCATGATTTGAATTATTCGGTTACTAATCATCCTTGTTTGAATTCATTTGGCCGTTTATAGCTCCTCCACCGTTCTAAGCGTTTCACCAAGTTCGCTATTCATTGTGTTTTTTATAATTTTCTATGGATTGACAATGTTTTCAAGTATATTGAATTGTTAGTTTAGTTAAGATTAACATGTTTGTCGATGCTTATTTTTCTATACTGAACTGTTTATGTATTGATTACGTGAATGTTTCTTACAATTATATATTTTGAGTGGATTACTGATGCACGCATAACTAATCAATAACGTGTTTATGTTAAACATGTTTTTATCGCAAAAAAAGGTAGAGAAGATGTGTGACATATAGTTATAAAAGNCATGAGAAAATCTGTTGTTGGTTGGGGGTTTTCGGCATCGTGCTCGGAGTTGGTTTTGGCATAGGAGTTGTTGCTTTTCTGATAATGTTATTCATAATCTTGATGCGTTCTGATTTAATTAGTAGTTAATCACGCGGTTTCTATATATGTCTGACATTTGGATCTGACAATGACCGTTTTAAGTGTTTAACCTTAGAGGTTTAATCTGTTTTTTTGGGTAAAAGGGTTAATTCACCCTGGTAAAATTGTTTAATCTGTTCATCATGATGCATTGTAAACATTAACTATATATGTTCAACTGATTCTATAAGTATTACTTTATGTTTTGTTGATGTCAATATTTCATACTGACTTCTTTATGGACTAATCTACGTGATTTTTTTTCTGGATGTTTTAGTAATTTGTGTAGCTAATATTGTAAAGCTTAATTTATTTATCCCAGCATCTTTATAATGAATCAATATTGTTTCACTGAATATCCTTGATGGCCATATCAAATCCTTTGAATTATTAGTTTTTAAGAAACACTTTAGTCTACAAAACCATGCGTTTGTGTATTTGTTTGATCGCAAATGTGATTGCTATCGGTATACTGTTCTGTTTTGATGTTTAAATTGAAGAGTTTCATAAACTTTTTCATGATTTGAATTATTCGGTTACTAATCATCCTTGTTTGAATTCATTTGGCCGTTTATCGCTCCTCCACCGTTCTAAGCGTTTCATCAAGTTCGCTATTCATTGTGTTTTTTATAATTTTCTATGGATTGACAATGTTTTCAAGTATACTGAATTGTTAGTTTAGTTAAGATTAACATGTTTGTCGATGCTTATTTTTCTATACTGAACTGTTTATGTATTGATTACATGAATGCATGTTTCTAACAATTATATATTTTCAGTGGATTACAGATGCACGCATAACTAATCAATAACGTGTTTATGTTAAACATGTTTTTATCGCAAAAAAAGGTAGAGAAAATGTGTGACATATAGTTATAAAGTGTAGTTATCTTTTTTGATTATAAAAGTGTAATAGGATTAGTTGGCCTTGTGTTTTAAATAGCATATTAGCTTATTGTATTATTATTACAAGTTCTGAACATCCAAAAATTAAGAAATTAAAAGTCTCTTACTTGGAGGACAAGTATGGTTGACTTGGCAAATATAATTGAGGACAAAGGAATCAAAAAAGCCATCAAAATACTGCAGCAGGCCAGCATGCACCTTTTTGAGCAAGTCACAGGAGAGAAAAAAAAAAAAAAAAAAAAAAAAAAAAAGCATATGGGTGAATATTGAATAATGTTAGTAACTCAGGAAGAACCATCTTGATATTCTCTTCCGGGCTTTTAAAGTTTAGTTCCTGCTTATTGTAATGTTCTGGCTGCAGGGACTACGGGGCACATCATGCTGAGAGGCTATCCTGAACTTATCAAAGAGAGAACTCCAAGGCTCGCTTATATTAAATATAGCTCAACTAATGACTATCTATGCATTGCATGTGATCAACCTTTTGATAAATATGCAGCTCAACTTACAAAGGCTTATGAATTAGATATGTGTATGTGTGTGTCACAGAGATTAAGTGATCAAAGTTTGTGTCATTCATATATCTGGCTTTTTAGCCTCTCTTTAAAATTCTTGTAGTGCATAAAATCATGTTCATGTTAAGACTGTGTGAGTATGAACCAAGTTACAAATATATATATCCTTGTTGCAGTGAGGCTTTGGTCTTTGTGTGTTATGCGTAAGCACTACCACCATCACAATAAAAAAATCCATTAAAGTGACCAATGTACTGATGTATCTGTATTTATTCAAAATATAACTGATCAATCGTATATCGTAAGTTATATATGTTTGATTTGTGTCTCTCACTTGTATCCTGC
This sequence comes from Artemisia annua, assembly GCA_014162995.1. Lineage (NCBI taxonomy): Eukaryota > Viridiplantae > Streptophyta > Magnoliopsida > Asterales > Asteraceae > Artemisia > Artemisia annua. The sequence goes on along the minus strand of LBNU01011375.1, from coordinate 215,052 downwards.
ATTTCTTATTTATCCACGTAAGAGCCCACCACTTGATTTCAAAGTTCCTCATAATTATGATCTTAGCCACTTTAATAGATGTAAAATGATGAAGTATATAGTACAACATGTTGGCGATATCTTTGTATAAATTGTAATGGTTACACATACGGAAAATATGTATTTTTCAATAAAGTAAAAATAATCCGTCCAGATTTAAAAAACATGAACTTTCTCTGATCCGAAGTTCTGGAGTTGAACAAAACTAGGACGATAAGTCATTGCAGTTAAGTAGAGGTCGAAAATTTTTGTATCTTCAACTGTTTTCTTCCTGGGACAATATGCCAACAATGTGTCATAATAATAGACCATCAAAATTGTACCATCTTTTAAACCCTTTACTAGATATATAGGTTCCCGCATAATCCAATCTAGATCAGGGATAATACTTTGCCTGATCACCACCTCTCTATGCCAAGATTTCTTGATCCCGTATTCCTTCATCACCCAAATCGTGAATTTCGAATCAAAGGTGTCAGATCGAGATAAACAACCATTTAGGACTCCCAAACTTACAAAATGAATTTGACTTTCTTCAATTGCTTCAGAAGGAGGAGAAGGGAATAACTTAAATGTCTCATTGTCGAAATCAAAAACACAAAGATTTTCAGGGGAGTCCTTATCAAGAACGATCCAATGAGCATGACCATTCAGAAAAGGTCCATCAAATCCATTAAGCCAGTAAGGGACAAGACCAAGACTTCTCCATTGGCCTGTGCCAAGGGTGTAAACCTCGGCCTCTAACAAACTTGGTCGAGATGCTGAGGTAGGATTTACTGGCAGTATATTCCCTTGAAAAGTCCGTATCACTTTGTATTCCTTTGTTTGCAAACCGATTCCAAAACCATACACAATTATCTCATAACCCTCCCTATAGTATTGTTGCCTAGGAAGGATCATATATTCTCTAGTAATGGGATTGCATATGTAAGTGTTGTCAGCCTTATAACCATTTTGCCATAGACAAATCAAACCATTCACTGACCCCACTTGAAGTATTTGAGACTCTTGGAAAATGGTTGCAAGATTAAGATCTAAACTCATGATAGGATCATGGTGAAAATGATGATGATCCGGCTCGTCTTCTATCTCGACCCACTTCAAAATTCCGGGTCTATGGAAGCCGGTTTCATCTTTTTCAGAGGTATGATGAATCATGAGTCCGGCAGGCGATCTTGGGAGGTGAATATTCACAAAGTAAGTGTCGGAAACTAGATCGCACCACTTTTTACAAACACATTTGCAGTGGATGATTGTCTTGACCGGAAGTCTTGAGAGAATATCGACCACGACATTTTCTGGTAAGTCTTGCATGATTGTTTTGTAAGAAGACATAATCTTCCGGTAAAAGAGGCTAGAGTTAATTTGCTTGTGGTTGGTGTACGTATGTATTTGTGGTTTATCTGTTTTTTTTATAATGAAGAAACATAGAAAATTTAAGTGATTTGGTCGAATAATAGCAATGTACTTTTCTAAATGTGCTGATCTAGTACGTGAACTTTTTTAAAAGTTGTAGAAATGTAACGAACATTTATAAGTGTTCAAATTTGGTACGGATGATGACAAGTGTCACCATTTATATCGTAACACTTCATTATCATGTACCAAATTGAAACACTTATAAAAGTTCGTTACATTTCTACAACTTAAAACAAGTTTACATACTAATCAATACATTTGAAAAAGTATATTGTTATTATTCGACCAAATCCAAAAATTTAGAGTCTCTTGCTTGGAGGACAATTAAGTAGAGTTGACTTGGCTAATATATTCTATATAAGTTGCCATCTTCCCATCATTGACTAGGTTTTTATACTCCGTAAAAGTTAGTGTGTACTTTCTATATATAGAAAGGTCAAAACAAAGTACGTGGGTTGAATCAGAAAACCTATGGGTCCAACCTAATGGATCCTATTACATTACCTTTTTTGATGTTTTACAGATGTTGAGTTTTTAGCAACTACTGAAACGCTCTCTTTATCCCCGGTATTTATGTGTAAATTGCATTAACTAAAAAAAAAATTAAAGCAAGTTTTTTCAAATAATATATGACCAAACTAAATATAGTTGGTTCATATTTGATGAGTTACCCGCATATTTTAGGCATTTGTCAATCTATAAAAAGGAATGTGTCTCGTGGGATTTATGACCCAAATGTAAGCACTTGTAAGGTGAAAGCAACTTAACCAACATTATTTTCTTATCTCTATCTTGCGTTTGAACGGCATTATATTAAAATAAAGCTTGGCAACGAGGATCTAGAAAAATCGATGATTGTCACGATCAATACATCCTTTTGGATCACTAATTCAATCTAACCACTTGGGTTTAAGAGGGGAGGGAGTCATAACGCCACACCGGCGTTATTCCGATGTGGCATGTTTGCAACAGGCGTTATGGCGTTATCACCGTTTCCATGTTGTTGTGTTTCTACCGGCGTTGTAACGCACGTTAGCCCAACAACGTGCGTTGTAACGTGTTGTATAAAAAAAAATTACAAACACCCCCTAAACATAGATCTCAGTTTAATAAACTTCAACTCTCAAACCAACAACAAATCCATTTCTATCTATCTCATTCTCCTCAATCTACTCACCATCACTTCCATACAAATCGAACAGAAAAGAAAAACAAACTAAATGATCTCAGAATTTTTTCGTGTTAGTCAAAGAAATATCACGACCATTTAAAGGTCTAATACACGAAAAATCATTCATCACTGATTTTTTTTTGAAGCATAACTTCTTTAGATATCCGAAAGATCAAAGATTAGACAATAACAAGAATGTTATTATCATTCTTTGTGTTCGGTTAAAAATAAAATCAAAACACAACAATATTCGAACCTACCTTAGACCCAACGAAGGATCATGAAGCCTTCAAATTAACTTCTTGATTCGTGTTCAATTTATGATGTAGATGATGATGAGATTTAATTTGTTGATGATTATTGAGATGAGGAGCGTTTGTGAGAGAAAAGAGTAGAGGCGGAGATAATATGAAGTGTGTTTTAGGTGAATAAAATGTTTAATAAATGAATTTGTTGAGGGTAGAATTTGTAAATTTGTAAAAAGTGGTGTTATTTGGTGTTATGATTTCCTGGTGTTTTTTTGTGTTATGTTATTTGATGCTGAGCTGATGTGGCGCTGACGTGGCATGGTGTTATAACACATTTGGTGTTATGACTCCCCATACTCTAAGAGTTGTATGCCTATTAACAATTCAAAAATGGGAATAAACTCTTATATCTTTCATTTAAGCGTCTTTTAGAGGAGGATTAAGGTCAAAGATTTGAAAACTCAATATCTAGCCTTCAAAGGAATCGAAATGTAGTTGAATTGCACAACCGTGTCAAAGAAAAGTCTTGTGGAACTAGCCAAATTAATCGTGACTCCCCAAGAGTGAAAAGAAGGCAAAGATTAAGAGTAATCAATAAATCCCTATCAAGCCATAACAAAATTTCAAAGTTTGGTTGGCAACGCACACTTCACTGCCGGCTAGTTTCAAGAGCCTCATCATATATTGGACATCGATGTTGTTTAAGTAAACACTGATCCCATGACATCAAGCTAACATCTAGTAGGTAACCAATCTAAGCAAAGACGCCATGTCTTTATATTTTGTTTCATCCTTTTAGAACTAAACAGTTTCTTATTATTCTGGTTGAAAAAGTTATATATATTTTTGTTAGGCCTCAACAATTATGAAACGAAAATTACGTAAAACATTATGCTTGGTTAGTCTTACACGAGAATACTAAACTTAAATCCGTGAACATTTAGGTTCCTGGAAAGTCGTAAACACGTGACACATGTTTTGGTCATTTTTCTCCCTCTTCATATCAAGCTTTTGATCATTCTCAATACACAATATGTATGAGTGTGTCTCACAGATTAAGTGATCAGTTTGTGCTTTTTTTTTTTCCTGGCTTTTTGACCCCTTCAATATTCGTTTAGTGCCTTTAATCTCAAAAAGACTGCATGACTCGATTTATGAAGACGACTTTAAACCAAGTATTGGCAAGACCGCAAGAGTCAATTATCTTTGTAGCAATGAGCCTTTGGCCTTTGAGCGAAAAATAAAACGGCAAACTGTGATGCATCCAATTGTATTACACGTAAACACCAACACCGTTACATTCAAGAAAACCTGTTAGCACTGGAATATCTAAAGTTACTTAAAATGGTAGAATTCTGGATTGTAAGTTCTGTTCGACATTTGAGTCATTTCTCACGTTTTTATACTGCATTCCTATTTCTCCACGCATGAGCGGCAACACTTGGTTAATATATGTTTATTATCCTTTTGTTCATTCTCACTCAAAAAATAATGAAGCACAAGATGTTGGAAATATTTCCAAAAAATGATGCCCAAGTTCAGAGCACGTGAACTCTCTCTAATTCAAAGTTCTGGAGTTTAAGGAAGCTAGGACGATAACTCATTGCAGTTAAGTAGCGATCAAAAATTTGTGTATCTTCAACTGTTTTCCTTGTAGGACAATACGCCAACAATTCGACATCACGAAAGACCATCAAAATTGTTCCATCTTTAAGACCCTGAGTAAGAGACACAGGTTCCGACATAAGCCAATATAGATCAGGGCTAATACTTTCCTTGATCACCACCTCTTTATGCTATGATTTCTTGATCCCATATTCCTTCATAACCCAAATCGTGAATTGAGGATCAAAGGTATCAGCTAGACATAAACAGCCTTTGGAAATGATTATAACTATCTTCAATAACTTCGATAAGAGGAGAAGGAAATAACTTAAATGTCTCGTTGTCGAAATCAAAAGCACAAATCTTTTCAGGGGAGTCCTGATCAATAACTATCCAATGTGCATGCCCGTTCAGAAAAGGTCCATCAAATCCATTAAGCCAGTAAGGGACATGACCAAGACTTTTCCATTGTTGCCTAGGGAGGATCATATATTCTCTGGTGATTGGATTACATATATAAGTGTTATCACTTGAACCAAACTGCCACAAGCAGATCAAACCATTAACCGAGCCAACTGGTAGTATTTGAGACTCTTGAAAAATGGTTGCAAGATCAAGATCTAGACTCATGATAGGATCGTGGTGAAAATGATGATGATGGGGCTCGTCTTCTATCTTGACCCACTTCAAGATTCCTGGTTTATGGCAATTCCTTGCATGTTTTGCCGACTTGTGTTGAATCATGAGTCTGGCACGTGATCTAGAGAAGTGAACATTCACAAAATGAGTGTCCGAAACTATATTGCGCCACTTTTTGCATACGCATTTGCAGTGGATGATTGTCTTGACAGGAAGTCGTGAGAGAATATCGAACATGACACTTTCTGGCAAGTCTTCCATGATTGTTTTGAAGCAACACATAATCTTGTGGTAAAATACTAAAATGGGCTAGATTTTGCTCTGCGGATAGTTTATGTCAGTAAAGTGGACTTGGCTAATTATTTATCCTTCTAATTATGCTGCCATCTTTGACCAGGATTGAAGTTAGATTCAAACCTACTATAAGAGCACAAGGAACAATAACATGTTATAACACCAACTCACTCTTAAATTATAGTTAAATAATTAACGTGTGAATGTCTAGAATCGAACGACCGAAGAATAGCATTGTATTTTTCTAAATGTGCTAATCTAGTACGTGAACTTTTTTTAAAAGTTGTAGAAATGTAACGAACTTTTATAAGTGTTCAAATTAGGTACCGATGATGACGTGTCATACCTGAAAGTTTGACAAGTGTCTCTATTTAAATCGTAACACTTCATTATCATGTACTAAATTGAAACACTTATAAAAAGTTCGTTACATTTCTACAACATAAAACAAGTTCACATACTAGATTAATACATTTGAAAAAGTATATCGCTATTAATCGACCAAACCCAAAAATTTAGAGTCTCTTACTTGGAAGACAATTAAGTAGAGTTGACTTGGCTAATATATTCTATCTAAGTTGCCATCTTCCCATCATTGACTAGGTTTTTATACTCCGTAAAACTTAGTGTGTACTTTCTATATATAGAAAGGTCAAAACAAAGTACGTGGGTTCAATCAGAAAACCTATGGGTCCAACCTAATGAGATCCTATTACATCACCTTTTTTGATGTTGCAGATGTTGAGTTTTTAGCAACTACTGAAACGCTCTCTTTATCCCCGGTATTTATGTGTAAATTGCATTTAAATATTAAAAAGTAAAAAATAAAAAATAAAAATAAATTAAAAAAAAAAAAAAAAAAAAAAAAAAAAAAAAAAAAAAAAAAAAAAAAAAAAAAAAAAAAAAAAAAAAAAAAAAAAAAAAAAAAAAAAAAAAAACCGAAGAAAATAAAAATAAATTTAAAGCAAGTTTTTTCAAATAATATATGACCAAACTAAATATAGTTGGTTCATATTTGATGAGTTACCCGCATATTTTAGGCATTTGTCAATCTATAAAAAGGAATATGTCTCGTGGGATTTACGACCCAAATGTAAGCACTTGTAAGGTGAAAGCAACTTAACCAACATTATTTTCTTATCGCTATCTAGCGTTTGAACGGCATTATATTAAAATAAAGCTTGGCAACGAGGATCTAGAAAAATCGATGATTGTCACGATCAATACATCCTTTTGGATCACTAATTCAATCTAACCACTTGGGTTTAAGAGTTGTATGCCTATTAACAATTCAAAAATGGGAATAAATTTTTATATCTTCCATTTAGGTGTCTTTTCCTGGAGGATTAAGGTCCCTAACCTTCAAAGGAGTCGAAATGTAGTTGAATTGCACAACCGTGTCAAAGAAAAGTCTTGTTGAACTAGCCAAATTAATCGTGTCTCCCCAAGAGTGAAAGGAAGGCAAGGATTAAGAGTAATCAATAAATCCCTATCAAACCATAACCAAATTTCAAAGTTTGGTTGGCAACGCACACTCCACTGCCGGCTAGTTTCAAGATCCTCGTCATATATTGGACATCGATCTTGTTTAAGTAAACACTGATCGCATGACATTAAGCTAACATCTAGTAGGTAACCAATCTAAGCAAAGACGCCATGTCTTTATATTTTGTTTCATCCTTTTAGAACTAAAGAGTTTCTTATTATTCTAGTTGAAAAAGTTATATATATTTTTGTTAGACCTCAACAATTATGAAACGAAAATTACATAAATCATTATGCTTGGTTACTCTTACACGAGAATACTAAACTCAAATCCGTAAGCATTAGGTTACTGAAAATCATAAGGTTTGATTTCTAATTAGTACTTTGGAAAGTCGAGAAACTAAGCTAAAGTAAAAACTAGCAAGTTGTGATACGCATGACTAAAAATATGACTAACTTATATGTTAAATCGTAAACACGTGACACATGTTTTGGTCAATTTTCTCCCTCTTCATATCAACCTTATGATTCTCAATTCACAATTTGTATGAGTGTGTCTCACAGATTAAGTGATCAGTTTGTGATTTTATTTATTTATTATTTATTCTATTTTTATTTTATTTTATTTTACTTTTTTTTGTGGCTTTTTGACCACTTCAATATTCGTTTAGTGCCTTTAATCTCAAAAAGAATGCATGACTCGACTTATGAAGACGACGTAATACCAAGTGTTGGCAAGAGTGGACTATCTTTGTATCAGCGAGCCTTTAATTTGGCCTTTAAGTGAAAAATAAAATGGCAAAGTGTGATCAGTGATGCATCCAATTGTATTACGAGTAAATACTAACATTTGGTTAATATGTTTATTATCCTTTTCTTCATTCTCACTCAAAAAAATATGAAGCACAAGATGTTGGTGATGTCATTGTATAACTCTGGAAGAATAATTTTGATAGGCTTGATTATATTAAATTTAGACTAAAGACTATCTATCATTGCTTGTGAACCTTTTGATAAATATGCAACTCAACTTACAAAGCCATGTGAATTAGATATATGTATGTGTGTGTCACAGAGATTAAGTGATCAAAGCCTGTATCATTCATATCGGGCTGTTGTCCCAAAGTGTGTGTGTTTGAGTCGAAAATAATTGCAAACAAATAACTAGATAACTTTATTTCGTCTAACCATAGTATGTTACAGGTTTGTACATATATATATGACACGAAAGGGTGCGACCCCAAACTTTGTGTCTGTTCGAAATGGCATGAACCAAACGTCACAACCATTCGCTAGTTTGCAAAAATTAACTAACTTAACTAATATAACTAACTNAAAAAAAAAAAAAAAAAAAAAAAAAAAAAAAAAAAAAAAAAAAAAAAAAAAAAAAAAAAAAAAAAAAACCGAAGAAAATAAAAATAAATTTAAAGCAAGTTTTTTCAAATAATATATGACCAAACTAAATATAGTTGGTTCATATTTGATGAGTTACCCGCATATTTTAGGCATTTGTCAATCTATAAAAAGGAATATGTCTCGTGGGATTTACGACCCAAATGTAAGCACTTGTAAGGTGAAAGCAACTTAACCAACATTATTTTCTTATCGCTATCTAGCGTTTGAACGGCATTATATTAAAATAAAGCTTGGCAACGAGGATCTAGAAAAATCGATGATTGTCACGATCAATACATCCTTTTGGATCACTAATTCAATCTAACCACTTGGGTTTAAGAGTTGTATGCCTATTAACAATTCAAAAATGGGAATAAATTTTTATATCTTCCATTTAGGTGTCTTTTCCTGGAGGATTAAGGTCCCTAACCTTCAAAGGAGTCGAAATGTAGTTGAATTGCACAACCGTGTCAAAGAAAAGTCTTGTTGAACTAGCCAAATTAATCGTGTCTCCCCAAGAGTGAAAGGAAGGCAAGGATTAAGAGTAATCAATAAATCCCTATCAAACCATAACCAAATTTCAAAGTTTGGTTGGCAACGCACACTCCACTGCCGGCTAGTTTCAAGATCCTCGTCATATATTGGACATCGATCTTGTTTAAGTAAACACTGATCGCATGACATTAAGCTAACATCTAGTAGGTAACCAATCTAAGCAAAGACGCCATGTCTTTATATTTTGTTTCATCCTTTTAGAACTAAAGAGTTTCTTATTATTCTAGTTGAAAAAGTTATATATATTTTTGTTAGACCTCAACAATTATGAAACGAAAATTACATAAATCATTATGCTTGGTTACTCTTACACGAGAATACTAAACTCAAATCCGTAAGCATTAGGTTACTGAAAATCATAAGGTTTGATTTCTAATTAGTACTTTGGAAAGTCGAGAAACTAAGCTAAAGTAAAAACTAGCAAGTTGTGATACGCATGACTAAAAATATGACTAACTTATATGTTAAATCGTAAACACGTGACACATGTTTTGGTCAATTTTCTCCCTCTTCATATCAACCTTATGATTCTCAATTCACAATTTGTATGAGTGTGTCTCACAGATTAAGTGATCAGTTTGTGATTTTATTTATTTATTATTTATTCTATTTTTATTTTATTTTATTTTACTTTTTTTTGTGGCTTTTTGACCACTTCAATATTCGTTTAGTGCCTTTAATCTCAAAAAGAATGCATGACTCGACTTATGAAGACGACGTAATACCAAGTGTTGGCAAGAGTGGACTATCTTTGTATCAGCGAGCCTTTAATTTGGCCTTTAAGTGAAAAATAAAATGGCAAAGTGTGATCAGTGATGCATCCAATTGTATTACGAGTAAATACTAACATTTGGTTAATATGTTTATTATCCTTTTCTTCATTCTCACTCAAAAAAATATGAAGCACAAGATGTTGGTGATGTCATTGTATAACTCTGGAAGAATAATTTTGATAGGCTTGATTATATTAAATTTAGACTAAAGACTATCTATCATTGCTTGTGAACCTTTTGATAAATATGCAACTCAACTTACAAAGCCATGTGAATTAGATATATGTATGTGTGTGTCACAGAGATTAAGTGATCAAAGCCTGTATCATTCATATCGGGCTGTTGTCCCAAAGTGTGTGTGTTTGAGTCGAAAATAATTGCAAACAAATAACTAGATAACTTTATTTCGTCTAACCATAGTATGTTACAGGTTTGTACATATATATATGACACGAAAGGGTGCGACCCCAAACTTTGTGTCTGTTCGAAATGGCATGAACCAAACGTCACAACCATTCGCTAGTTTGCAAAAATTAACTAACTTAACTAATATAACTAACTTAACCGCTTGGCGGTTATTAACTTTCTAATGAACACGTTTAGTCCTTCAAGTTTCTGTAAAGCAATATCGAGATTATATATTGGTTCACACTCTCCTCCTTAATCTTGATCGTTGCTTTGTCCTAAGTCTTGAACTCCGAGCATTTGTCGCATAGTCACGAACTTTAGTCTTGGTAAAGCTTTTGTTAAGATATCTGCTCTTTATAGTTCTCCACTAACGTGTTCCACATTGATATGACCATTCTCTACACATTCACGAATGAAATGATAGCGAATGTCTATATGCTTATTCCATGAAAAACTGGGTTCTTTACGAGTTATTGCTGATATGTTGTCAACTCTAAGCGTTATCCTTTTCTCTTCCCATCCAGTTAATTCACTAAGTAAACGTTTTAACTATAAGGCTTGACATGCTGGTCCAGTAGCCGCCATGAATTCTGATTCACATGATGAGAGCTCCACTATTGGTTGCTTCTGAGTACACCAAGTAATAGGTGACTCTCCAAAGTAAAATACTATTCCAGTAGTTCGTTTTCCTTGATCGGTGTTGATCCCATAACTACTGTCACTGTATCCTGTAATCTTGTTGTTGCCTTCTTTCTTGTATATTATTCCATGTTCCTTTGTTCCTTTGATGTATCGGATTACTTGTTTGACTGCCTTCAGGTGATGATCCTTTGGGTCTTGCATAAATCTGCTGAGTAGTCCGATTGAGTAACTAAGATCTGGTCTTGTATGTAGTAAGTACCTGAGACTTCCAATTAAGCTTCGGTAGTAAGTTGCGTCAACTGAGTTTCCATCTTCCGCCTTGACCAACTTAGTGCCGGGATCCAATGGTATCTTCGTATCATTACTGTCCATCATACTTGTTTCTTTTAAGATCTTGTTAATATATCCTGTTTATTTGATTGTAATCTCTCCTCCTGTCTATGTAACTTCTATCCCAAGGTAATATGCTAGCAATCCTAAATCGCTCATTTCAAATTTTTCTTCCATCTGGGATTTGAACAAGTCTATTTCCTTCTTTGGAGTGCCCGTGATTATCAAATCATCTACATATACTCCAACTATCAGTGTAGAAGTCTTGCTTCTCTTCGTGTAAACTGCTTGTTCGAGATTACATTTCTTAAAGTCTAGTGACTTCAAGGTTTGGTCAAGTTTAACATTCCAAGCTCTAGGTGCTTGTCTTAAGCCGTACAAAGCTTTAGTTAGCTTGTAGACTTTTCCTAAGTTTCCTTGTTGAATGAAACCTTCAGGTTGTGTAACATAAACTTCTTCCTTTAAGTCTCCATGTAAAAATGCTGATTTTACATCTAAGTGGTGTACTTGCCATCCATGATATGCTGCTAGTGCTAATATTAAGCGAACTGTCTCTATTCTAGCAACTGGTGCAAACACCTTATCGAAGTCTATTCCTTGTTCTTGTACATAACCTTTTGCCACTAATCTTGCTTTATACTTGATGATCTTTCCTTTTGCATCCCTCTTGGTTTTATAAACCCATTTGAGTCCTATTGCCTTTTTTTGTTGGCAATGTAGTAAGAGTCCATGTATTATTTTTGTTGATTGAATCTAATTCAATTTCCATGGTCTCAATCCACTTCTTATCTTTTGATGCTTCCTTGTAATTACGGGGTTCTTCTTCTGTGAAAAATAAGCTTGGTGCTTCTACTTCATGTGCATTTTGGTAAATTTATGTTATATCTTTTAAACCTCGTACTGGTCTATGATCATATCTCTGATCTGAGCTTCCTAATGAGCTAAAAGTAGCTTCTTCTTCCTCTTCTGAGTTAGGGTTGTAAGTGTATGTTGGTGGTGTGACTGGTGAGTCTGGATCTGGCATTTGATCCGGTATTTGATACATATTATCATTGTTTTCTATGTTGACTGGTGTAGGATTTTCCTTGTCAACTTCGTCTACTACAAAACTAGCCCAAAATGTGTCTTGTGTACTTGTATCCTCTTCATTGTTATTTCAATCCCAGGGTTTTGTTTCCATAAACTTTACATCCCTACTAACATGTTTCTTCTTTCCTATCGGATCATATAGCCTACATGCTTTTGATCCTTCCTCTACTCCTAAGTAAATCATCGGTATGCTTCTGTCGTCCAACTTCTTCAAGTGAGGTATCGTTATCTTAGCATAAGCTATGCATCTGAATATTCTTAGGTTTTCCAAATTCGGTTTTCTGTTGTAGAGTGCTTCATATGGTGTTTTATCTTCCAGGGCTCTTGTAGGTACCCTATTTAGTATGTAAATGGCGTGTTTGACTGCTTCCGCCCAAAAGTAAAGGGTAACTTCATCGCTTTCATCATACTCCTAGTAGTTGATAACACCGTCCTATTTTTCCTTTCAACTACTCCATTCTGTTGCAGTGAGTATGGTGCTGTCAATTGTCTTGTTATTCCATTCTCCTTACAGTATTTAGTGAATTCATTTGATCTAAATTCACCTCCTCTATCTGTTCTTAGCATTCTTAACTTCAATCTTAATTTCATTTCAATCTTCTGTCTAAATTCCTTAAATGTGTTAAATGCCTGATCTTTCGATGTTAGAAAGTAAGCCCACATAAAACGTGTACAGTCATCTACTAATAAGAAGATGAGTTTCTTCCCAGAGTGTGTGGCTGGACTTATGGGACCACAAAGATCTCCATATACTAAGTCCAATGGGTTCTTTGATCTGAATTTAGCTTGATTGGAGAATAGTGTTCTACTGTGTTTTCCTAATAAACATGCATCACATATCTGTCCTGCATGGTTTATTCTTGGTATTCCTTCCACTACACCTTTTCTTGTCATCTTGTTGATGTCGTCAAAGTTCAGATGACCTAATCTAGCGTGCCATAACCATGCTTGGTTATCTACATTTGCTGAGAGACATATAGGTGCTTCTATCTGTAATCTAATACTGTAAAGTCGATTCTTAGATCTTTCTACCTTCATCAACAACTTCTTGCTCTTATTATACAAAGTCAATTTGTTTCCATCCATGATGATCTTACAACCTATCTCTGTAAGTTGTCCTAGACTTAGTATGTTGCTATTGAGGTTTGGAATGTAGTAAACATCCGAAACTATCTTTTGTTCTTTGTTTCTACATCCTAGTAATATAGAACCTCTACCATCTATCTCTACGTACGATCCATCTCCAAAACGAACGCGTCCAGTGATGCTTTCGTCAATTTCCCTAAAATGACTCTTAGTTCCCGTCATATGCTTACTTGCACCATTATCTAAATACCATATGCTAGCATCTGTTGTAGCATACTTTCCGGGTTGTACTTGTCCTTCATTCAACAAAACTCCTTCGTGTTCAGTTTCGTGTGTCGTCATTAATAGTGATGGTTCATCGTCTTCGAAGATAAGGTTTGATTGTTCCTGAGTTGTTGGTGAGTTTCTACATTCTTTCTTAAAATTTCCATGTTTCCCGCAATTGAAACATTTTCCCTTCTTTTTATTCCACTCACTTTTATTCTTATTTGACTTTTCGTTGTGAGTTGAATTTTCTCCATTCGAGTTATCCTTGTTTCTATTATTTTGCCAGTTTCCTCGTGAGTAGTTTGATCTACCTCTATATTTGGTAAATCGTTTCTTATTTCTAGAGTGTTCGCCTTGTGCGAATAATAAGTTGTCCTGGCTTTCTACTTGTCCTCCCTTTCGGAGTTTTATCCTTTCCTCGAATGCCTTAAGTTTTCCAGTGATCTCATCTAAGGTAATGTCGTCGAGATCATTTGTCTGTTCTATGGATGCTACTATTTGAATGAACCTATCTGGTGTGGAATCTAGTAGTTTTCGTACTAAAAGTGATTCATCCAAAGTTTTCCCTAATTCTTTAGCCTTCGTGGCATAGCCATTTAGTTTAGCCGCAAATGCATCCACCGTGTCGTCTTCCTTCATCTGAAGGGTTTGAAATCCAATCATCAATGATTGTAACCGTGCTTGTTGCACTTTTTCTTCTCCAACGTGTCTCCTTTTTAATGATTCCCATAATTCCTTTGCCGTCTTACAACTTGCTACTTGTAAAATCACATCTTCGGTCAACGCTTGATATAGGAAGGCCGTTGTTGCCTTATCCTTCTTATCATCTACTTGTGTGTTTTCCTTGGGTTCTATTGCTTCCCATAAACCTTGTGCCTCTAGTATGACCTTAATTTGTATCGTCCAAACTGTGTAGTTTGTGGCTTTAAGTTTAGGGCATTGATATTGTGCAATAGGTGTTACGGGTTTCNTCTTATCATCTACTTGTGTGTTTTCCTTGGGTTCTATTGCTTCCCATAAACCTTGTGCCTCTAGTATGACCTTAATTTGTATCGTCCAAACTGTGTAGTTTGTGGCTTTAAGTTTAGGGCATTGATATTGTGCAATAGGTGTTACGGGTTTCACTACAGTGTTAGTGTTGTTTGTATCGTCACCGGCCATCTTAAATGTGTTTACAATCTTCACCTTCTAATCGTATGGGAATTCTAACTAGTATGGTATATTCTACTACTATGGGAATAGAAAAGTAGTTATCTGGGAATCCTAATAGTACGGGATCAATATATAGTTTTCGGGATTTCCTAATAGTATAAAATAAATATCTATACTATCTAAAGTATAATAGAAATCCACAATTGAATTTGTGATCTCGCTGTTGTGTCAAAACACAAACGTATTCCCACTTGTGTGCCGGTACTTGAATGTTATACCAACCACGTCCTTTTCCTTCCTCGTTTTTTCTCCAAAGTAATTCGGTTGTATGTTGATGTTGTTCTTACTTGTCGAATTTATTTCTTTTCTTTCAATAATCAACCAAACGTTCTTCCTTATGTTACCACACTCCCACGTTGTCCTTTCTTTGTGTCGACTTGGTACCAGCGTGTGCCCTAGACCTCCTTGTTTTGTCTCGGCTTCTTTTCTCCAAAAACACCCAACGTGTTCTTGGCCACAATCAAACTTTGTTGTTTGTTGTTGTTTCGTTCCAAGTTCTTCACAAATCTTCACAAATACCTCTCGGTATTTTCAAAGCAATTCGTTTGCTTTGCCTTTTCTTTCACTAATACCCACGGTATTAGTTCCACGTCTAAACAAATGATAATTTGTTTGTCGTTACTGATGTTGCTTGTTCCTTTTCTATGTTGTACCACAATACTTTCTTGCTTCTTTCTTAATTCCACACCGTGTCTTCAACAACTCCTTAATACCCGTCGGTATTTCTTTTACAAAACAAGTGATCAGCCCGTGTTTCTTCTTTTCGTTATTGTTGTTGTTCCGTATTGCTAAACACTTTTCCAAACAATCCTTGATTGTTTCTTTTATCTCAGTATACCTTATCAAATCTACAAGCAACGCCTTCTTTCTTTTTGTATATCTCGTTGTTTGTACACAAGGTTTCCTTCTTGACGTCTTTCTTCTTCTTCTTGTCGCGTTGTAAAGCAACAAGTCTCTTCCTTCTTCTTTGTTGTCGTGTGCAAGACACCAACAAAGTTTCTAACAATTGTTTTCTCCTTTTGAACTTTTGTTGTCGCATACAAAGATCACAACAAAAGCAGTCCACCACTTCGTTTGGTGTCCTTCCGTTTGTAATTTCGACACAAGATAAGTCGTATACTACTTTCTTGCGTCCCTTAGTTATCCAGGCAACGTATCTTTGTTTATACGTCGCGTACTTCTTTCCTGAATCAAAGGTTCAGCGTGTTGTTTTGTTTTTGGTTTCCTTCGTCTCGTTAACAATGGTTTCTCGTTTTTGATGGTGTAACGAGTAAGGTGTAACAAGGCTCTTGATGCCAAATGTTGTCCCAAAGTGTGTGTGTTTGAGTCGAAAATAATTGCAAACAAATAACTAGATAACCTTTTTTCGTCTAACCATAGTATGTTACAGGTTTGTACATATATATATGACACGAAAGGGTGCGACCCCAAACTTTGTGTCTGTTCGAAATGGCATGAACCAAACGTCACAACCATTCACTAGTTTGCAGAAATTAACTAACTTAACTAATATAACTAACTTAACCGCTTGGCGGTTATTAACTTTCTAATGAACACGTTTAGTCCTTCAAGTTTCTGTAAAGCAATATCGAGATTATATATTGGTTCACACGGGCTTTTTAGCCTCTTCAATATTCTTGTAGCACATAAAATCCTGTTAGTGTTAAGACTGTGCGAGTATGAAACAAGTATATATACTTGTTGCGGTGAGGCTTTGGCCTTTGTGTTATGCGTAAACAGTATCACCATCACATTAAAAAAAAATCCATCAAAATGACCATTGTACCGATATATCTGTATTTATTCAAAATATAACTTATCAATCATGTATCGTAAGTTATGTTTGATTTGTGTCTCTCACTTGTATCCCGCATTTCTTACCTATCCACGCACGTAAGAGCCCACCACTTGATTAGTTTCTCATAATTATGATCTTAGCCACTTTATTTTTAAAATGATGAAGTAATTATAGTAGAACATGTTGGTGATATCGTTGAGTAAATTGTAATGGTTACACATACGGAAAATATATTATTTTCAAACATTTTAAGGGAAAAAAAACGTCCAGATTTAAAAGACATGAACTTTCTCTGATCCGAAGTTCTGGAGTTTAACAAAGCTAGGACGGTAAGACATTGCAGTTAAGTGACTATCGAAAATTTTTGTATCTTCAACTGTTTTCTTCCTAGGACAATATGCCAACAATGTGTCATCATAATAGACCATCAAAATTGTACCATCTTTAAACCCTCTAGTAGATACATAGGTTCCCCACTAATCCAATCTAGATCAGGACTAATACTTTGCTTGATCACCACCTCTCTATGCCAAGATTTCTTGATCCCGTATTCCTTCATCACCCAAATCGTGAATTGAGAATCAAAGGTGTACATGTCAGATTGAGATAAACATCCATTTAGGACTCCCAAACAATTGAAATTATCCTCACTTTCAATTGTTTCACAAGGAGGAGAAGGAAATAACTTAAATGTCTCGTTGTCGAAATCTAAAACACAAAGATTTTCAGGGGAGTCCTTATCAAGAACGATCCAATGAGCATGGCCGTTCAGAAAAGGGCCATCAAATCCATTAAGCCAGTAAGGGACATGACCAAGGCTTCTCCATTGGCCCGTGCCAAGGGTGTAAACCTCGGCCTCTAACAAACTTGGTCTAGATTTAATCGAAGGATCTTGCCGTATATTCCCTTGAAAAGTCCGTATCACTTTGTATTCCTTTGTTTGTAAACCGATTCCAAAACCATAAACAATTACCCCACAACTATGTCTATAGTATTGTTGCCTAGGGAGGACCATATATTCTCTAGTAATTGGATTACATATGTAAGTGTTATCAACTCTTGGACCACCCTCCCACAAGCAGATCATACCATTAACCGAGCCAACCGGAGTTATTTGAGACTCTTGGAAAATGGTTGCAAGATTAAGATCTAAACTCATGATAGGATCATGGTGAAAATGATGATGATCTAGCTCGTCTTCTATCTCGACCCACTTCAAAATTCCTGGAGTACGGAAATCGGTTTCATCTTTTTCAAAGGTATGAATCATGAGTCCGGCAGGCGATCTAGGGAGATGAATATTCACAAAGTAAGTGTCGGAAACTAGATCGTACCACTTTTTACAAACACATTTGCAGTGGATGATTGCCTTGGCAGGAAGTCTTGAGAGAATATCGACCACGACGTTTTCTGGTAAGTCTTCCATGATTGTTTTTTATGAAGACATAATCTTCGGGTAAAAGAGGCTAGAGTTAATTTGCTTGTGGCCGGGTGGTGTATGGGTTTGTGGTTCATCTGTTTTTTTATAATGAAGAAACATAGAAAATTCAAAGTCTCTTAATTGGAACAAGTAGAGTTGACTTGGCTAATATATTTGATGAGTTACCCGCATAAAAGGGAATGTGTCTCATGGGATTTATTAGGGCCCAAATGTAAGCACTTGTGCAGTGAAAGCAACTTGACCATGATCACTTGGTTTTCTTTTGTTATGGTTTATTCTTAACCAACATTATTTTCTTATGTCCATTTTGCGTTTGATCGGCATTATATTAAAATAAATCTTGACAACGAGGAGCTAGAAAAATCGATGATTGTCACGATCAATACATCCTTTTGGATCACTAATTTAATCTAACCACTTGGGTTAAGAGTTCTATGCCTATTAACAATTCAAAATCGGGAATAAACTTTCATATCTTCCATTTGGGTGTCTTTTCGAGGAGGTTTAAGGTCAAAGAATTGAAAACTCAATATCTAGCCTTCAAAGGAATCGAAATGTAGTTGAATTGCACAACGGTGTCAAAGAAAAGTCTTGTTGAACTAGCCAAATTAATCGTGTCTCTCCAAGAGTGAAAGGAAGGCAAGGATTAAGAGTAATCACTAAATCCCTATCAAGCCATAACCAAATTTCAAAGTTTGGTTGGCAACGCACACTCCACTGCCGGCTAGTTTCAAGAGCCTCATCATATATTGGACATCGATGTTGTTTAAGTAAACACCGATCCCATGAACATTAAGCTAACATCTAGTAAACTTAAATCCGTGAACATTTACGTTTCTGAAAGTCATACTGTTTGATTTCTAATTAATACTTTATGTTTAAATCGTAAACACGTGACACATGTTTTGGTCGTTTTTCTTCCTCTTCATATCAAGCTTTTGATTCTCAATTCACAATTTGTGTCTGTCTCACAGATTAAGTGATCAGTTTGTGAATTTTCTTTTCTGGCTTTTTGACCCCTTCAATATTCGTTTAGTGCCTTTATTAATCTCAAAAAGACTGTGCATGACTCGATTTAAGAAGACGACTTTAAACCAAGTGTTGGCAAGAGTCAATTGTCTTTGTCGCAGTGAGCCTTTGGCCTTTGAGTGAAAAATAAAATGGCAAAGTATATGATGCATCCAATTGTATTACGCGTAAACACTAACACCGTTAAATTCAAGAAAACCTGTTAGCACGCACTGGAATATCTAAAGTTACTTAAAATGGTAGAATTTTGGATTGTAAGTTCTGTTCGACTTTTGAGTCATTTCTCACGCTTTTATCCTGCATTCCTGTTTCTCCATGCATGAGCCCAACACTTGGTTAATATGTTTATTATCCTTTTGGTCATTCTCACTCAAAAAATAATGAAACACGAGATGTTGGTGATATCATTGTATCATAGTATTTCGATGTTGATATTACAAATAAGACGTCTAAATATTTCCAAAAAATGATGGCCCAGTTCAGAACACATGAACTCTCTCTAATTCAAAGTTCTGGAGTTTAAGGAAACTAGGACGATAACTCATTGCAGTTAAGTAGCGATCAAAAATTTGTGTATCTTCAACTGTTTTCCTTGTAGGACAATACGCCAACAATTCGACGTCACGAAAGACCATCAAAATTGTTCCATCTTTAAGACCCTGAGTAAGAGACACAGGTTCCGACATAAGCCAATATATTCCTTGATCACCACCTCTTTATGCCATGATTTCTTGATCCCATATTCCTTCATAACCCAAATCGTGAATTGAGGATCAAAGGTATCAGCTAGACATAAACAGCCTTTTAAGACTCCCAAACTTTGGAAATGATTATAACTATCTTCAATAACTTCAATAAGAGGAGAAGGAAATAACTTAAATGTCTCGTCGTCGAAATCAAAAGCACAAATCTTTTCAGGGGAGTCCTGATCAATAACTATCCAATGTGCATGCCCGTTCAGAAAAGGTCCATCAAATCCATTAAGCCATTAAGGGACATGACCAAGACTTTTCCATTGTTGCCTAGGGAGGATCATATATTCTCTGGTGATTGGATTACATATATAAGTGTTATCACTTGAACCAAACTGCCACAAGCAGATCAAACCATTAACCGAGCCAACTGGTAGTATTTGAGACTCTTGAAAAATGGTTGCAAGATCAAGATCTAGACTCATGATAGGATCGTGGTGAAAATGATGATGATGGGGCTCGTCTTCTATCTTGGCCCACTTCAAGATTCCTGGTTTATGGCAATTCCTTGCATGTTTTGCCGACTTGTGTTGAATCATGAGTCTGGCACGTGATCTAGAGAAGTGAACATTCACAAAATGAGTGTCCGAAACTATATTGCGCCACTTTTTGCATATGCATTTGCAGTGGATGATTGTCTTGACAGGAAGTCGTGAGAGAATATCGAACATGACACTTTCTGGCAAGTCTTCCATGATTGTTTTGAAGCAAGACATAATCTTGTGGTAAAATACTAAAATGGGCTAGATTTTGCTCCGCGGATGGTTTATGTCAGTAAAGTGGACTTGGCTAATTATTTATCCTTCTAATTATGCTGCCATCTTTGACCAGGATTGAAGTTAGATTCAAACCTACTATAACAAATAAACAATAGTTAAAAGCAACTGAACAAAAAAGTTAAAAGCAATAAAGTATTTGAGTATGTGGGTTTGAACAGTAAGCCCATTGGCCCAACTTTAGAAATCCAGTAAAGAAATCAAGGCCCATAAAATGCAAGGAAAAAAAAGTTAAAAGCAACTGAACAAAAAAGAAAAGACTCGGTGAGTCATGAGTGAAATAATACGGCGATCCAAAATAATGGAATAAAAGACCTAGGAACGAGCAAGGAAGATTTTTAGCCCCAACGACAAATGAACTTAGGGAAGTATGGTGGTGTTCTTTCTCCCATAGATGATAAACCTCACAATCTCTACATTACTGCCTCCTACAAAAAAAATTCATAAATATTGACTATAGTTTCATTTACTATAAATAAACTCAAATCACACGATACGTATTCATACAACGACATATACAAACTCTGAAAACGAAACACGAAGGGCATAAGAGCAAAGTTTAAGTCAATCAGTATAAGGTTTATAAATATAACTCCTAAAAACGTCCCTTTGACCCATAAAAAATGTCCGCATTACTATTTTTGTTTGTCTCAAAATAATGGTTGCGGTTGAATAAATAAGACTATAAGAGTAATAACATATCATTTTTCCCCTTTTACCTTTAAATATTTTTCATATATTAAAATAAGCATTTACTCGATGTATTAAACGCAATTTACCTTTTTCGACTAAAATCTGAATTAGTTGTACATATCATAAATTGTAAAAATTATGTTTGTGGATACTTTTTTGTGCATATGGAATATCAATTTGTTTCAACTATCTGGAGGAAAACTTTTATATCTTTTAGCATTGAGTGGTCTTCTTCACTAAAAGAAAGATAGAGAGGTGCACATTCCAATTGAGTTGGATTTGAATATTTGGCTTTGAATCCTTGGTTTCTTTGTTTACCTTTTTGTCTCTTGTTTTATTCTATTTGTTTACTTTAGAAGCTCATTCACAAGATTTTTTTTATCATCTGTGCCCTTTTATTTTTATAGTTGCATTGTTGTTTTCTGTTTTGGGATTTGGATATGATCTGAGAAAATTGCATCATTTAATACTTTTGTGTTTGTATCATAAACTTCAAATTGAGACTGCTATATACCTATAACGTATTTGCAACTAGTTTGACGTTTGATTTTGCATTCTAAAATACTAGACGACTATCCGTGCATAGCAACGGGATTTTATAGCGACATATCATTTAGTGATAAAAGAAAGTTTACGGGTTATAACGAAAAATAATAAAAATTTGAAGATTTGGGGATTAAACACAATGTTTGGAAACCCAGTACGACCCGGGTAGTTCAACCGGTTGAACCATTCTAGTCAAAAAACGGGTCGATTTAAACAGAGTCAACACGATGGGTTGGGTCAAAAACGGGCCAAATTAAACCGGGTCAACCTGCCAGGTTTGAAGCATCCCGGGTCAACCTGATTTTCGATGTGTATTAATAGTTTCCTTTTGAAATATATGTTTTCAACATTTCCTTTTTTAGTTTCAACTTTTCACTTTTTACTTTTTGGTTTTCCTTTATATTATACTAGACGAGTACCCGTGCATAGCAACGGGATTTTATAGCGACAAATAGTTTATTGATAAAAAAAATTATAGGTTATAAACGAAAAATAATAAAAGTTTGAAGATTTAGGAATTAAACATAATGTTTTGAAACCCGGTTCGACCCGGGTGGTTCAACCGGTTGAACCGTTCCGGTCGAAAAATTGGTCTATTTAAACCGGGTCAACTTGTTAGGTTGGGTCAAAACGGGTCAAATTAAACCGGGTCAACCCGCCGGGTTTGAAACGTCCCGGGTCAACCCGGTTTATAATAACATGTACTTTTCATTTTAGCGTGTTTAAAAATAACATTAATTAGTGTGTTTAATTACAGTATTTCATATGGATTATGTTGTAGCTTATTTAAATTGTACATTATGAAAATTTTATTGTACTTTTTAGTAAGTGGTGTTTTAATTAGTTGTATTTAATTTGGTAGATATGTTTTTAATTGGTTGTACAATGTGAATAAATCATTGTACTTTTAAGTAATGAGGTGTTTTAATAAGAGTATTAATTACATTATTTTTCTCTCATATGACTAAGGGGTTGTTTCTTTTTTATCTTAGTTAAGGAACCGGGTCCACACACAAATTTAATAGTATTTCTTTTTGGTGTAGGACCCACTTATTTCTATTAATTTCTCCATATGCACAAGGCAAAGAATATGCACTCCTCCCCAACAAGAGGTTGCAAGAGACGTGGACCCCATAGCCACTTAATGTAGAAAAAAAAGAAACACTCCCTAAGTGTTGAAAACTCAACTTTTCACTTTGACTATTTTTCCTTTATAAGTAGTATAGATATAGTATAACAGGGTACCCGCGTGTTGCGGCGTCGAGTACCCTGTGACGATTAACCGGAGAAATAGATCTTGATGAGACCTGATTCACCAGTTTGTATCGGTTTCAACAGGTCCTCTCTAGTTCGTTTTTGGATGGCTTTTATTGGTTAGCCGAACCGGTGGCGACACCGGTTCACGGTTGAACCCGTTGGTCCGGTCCGGTTTTCAAAACTATATGTACTATCAACTTGTTAGCTTGTATGAAACTTTGTGTGTTTTATTAATTTGTATATAATGTGTATAGTAACATGTAATTTTCATTTTAGGGTGTTTTAAAAATAACATTAATTAGTCTGTTTAATTATTTTATATATTATGTTGTATCTTGTTTAAATTGTACATTGTTAAAATTTTATTGTACTTTTTATTAAATGGTGTTTTAATTGGTTGTTTTTAATTTGGTAGATATGCTTTTAATTGGTTGTATAATGTGAATAAATTATTGTACTTTTAAGTAGTGAGGTATTTTAGTAAGAGTATTAATTACAATATATATTTCTCTCACATTTAACTTTTAACATTTCACTTTTCAAAGTTTGACTGTTTTTCTTTTATATGTAGTATAAATAAACGGTATTAATTATGAGTTATTATCTCGAAAATTTCAAAAGTGGAAGCAAAAATAAGACATAAACTCGATCGATAATCTTATGGTTTACCCTGAACCAAACCATGAACCAAATGTGAAATTTGGTTACTGCTGTAGCCTATATGATAGAGAGAGAGAAAAAAAAGTAAATAAATGAATAAATTAACTTTAAAACAATGACAATGTTTGGAATAAAATTGGTTTGGTTCGGATTTTGTAGCAAGTATTTTCGAACAAACTATAACTAACTAAACATAGTTGGTTCATATTTGATAAATAACTAAAAAGTTTTTTGAAAAATCTCTTTGTGTTATATTTCTATCAAAAAGATTTTTGTATATCTTAGGGTTTTGTCAATCTATAAAAGGGAAGATGTCTCATGGGATTTGATAGGGCCCAAATCTAAGCACTTGTGAAGTGAAAGCTACTTGACCATGATTTACTTGGTTTTCTATTGCTTTGGTTGGATCTCAACCAACATTATTCTCTTATGTCTATCAAATATATATTTGTATCATCTTTCTTGCATAGAATAAAA
This sequence comes from Artemisia annua, assembly GCA_014162995.1. Classification (NCBI taxonomy): domain Eukaryota; kingdom Viridiplantae; phylum Streptophyta; class Magnoliopsida; order Asterales; family Asteraceae; genus Artemisia; species Artemisia annua. The sequence goes on along the minus strand of LBNU01011375.1, from coordinate 190,966 downwards.
CAGTTTCTTATTATACTAGTTATGATATTAGGGCCCGAAGATCACATTAAACAATCTTTTTGGTTACTGTATATATATATATATATATACTCTTAGACCGTTCCACATTATCACAAAAATTAAGTAATGGAGTATTATAAAAGTTGTTTATTGAAGAAATAGTTACATATATTTCCAAACAATATTATTCCTCTATTTTTTGTGTTGTTTGTAAGTGAACAATTTTCACCCCAACGGATCAAAAACGTAGCGTTGAAATCCGGAAGAGAGAAAAACCTACCATCAAAAACAAGAAGAAAAAACCAACATTTTCTCACTCCCCATAAAAAGAGAAATTGACTATTTATTATTTTATCTTAATTTAATTATGTAATGAGAGTGCTAAATGTTAAATGTTTATACCTTTTAGAGTAATTTACTAATTTTATAGCAAAAATTTTATCTTTTATACGACTAATATACGTTTATATCATGAACCATCATCATTTCCTTTGTGTTATATCATGTGTCAAGAACTCAAGATAGTGTAATTTATATCGTAAGATATGCTAAAAGTATATAGCAGATGTCATGTGTCAAATTTAGTCGTTTGAGTTTTTCACCGAATATGCTTTTCTTCACGGCTACTAATAAATTTAATTGATAACAATAAATCATAAATTGTAGAGTAAACTGCAAAAGTTTACTCTTTTAATTAATCTATTTTAGCACAGATCAGATATGTCAACAACAAATGACTCATACAAAAAGCTTGATGAAAACTTTAGACTTATTCTTGTGGTTAGTATCAGACGTGTTAAGTTAGTGGTCCAAACCCGATTTGGGTCACTAACTTGATACGTCTGATACTTAATGGAAAGGTGATTAACCATGTCATATTATATGTTACACTTTACCGTTGAGCAATTGCCCTATTCCTTCAACTCCCCTTGTAATCTAGTAGTACTTGTCATTTTCCACTATCTCATAACACCCCAAACTCAATACAAATACCCTTCACACCCCTCACATCCCAACACTTCACATTTCCCATATTTCCATCCATAACAATCTCACCATTTCACAAATGTTAAACGACCATATCGACATACTAATAGAAATACTACAAAAACTCGACGGACGGTCCTTAAGCACAGCCGCATGCGTATGCAAACAATGGCATGCCATAGTACGTAACGACTCATTATGGGAACATTTATGTTTTGGAAAAATGTCATTAACTCCATCTCTTGGTGTCCGGTCAGTTGTTACGTCGCTTGGAGGGTATCGAAGGTTGTACATGTTATGTGTACGTCCAGTTGTTACTAGGCTTAAGAAACGAAGAGTTAATAATGGAGAAACTGAGCTCGTTAAGCGTGTTTGGGATAAAAGAGAAGCTGAGCTTTCGTTGTCGTTGTTTTGTGTCGAGTATTATGAGAGATTGTTTTCTGATGGTGGCGAGCCGACTGCAAAGTCTTTGAAGTTTTTATGTACCACGGTTAATGTTGGTATGTGAATGTGATTGGAATGAGGTTTTTGTTTTTTGTGTTTTTTAGTTTGATGTTTTCCATTTTTTTGTATGATCTTGGGAATAATTGCAGTTCATGACTTCAGGTTACTATTTAGAATATTATTGTTAATTTTTTTTTTATTTTGAATATTGCAATTTCATATAGCGATGTATTCATGAATTATATATGTTTAAGTAAGTTGTCTCAATAAGATTTAGTCACAATCAGCTTCTTAAGGCATATATTTACAGCTTTGCCTCTTTTTTCTCGATTTCTTGAATGTGTTTTTATTAATGGTCATTTTACCATTTCATATCTGACAGTATGATCAAATATCAAATGAGGATGATCGAATGAGTTGTTATACATAGTCCATTAGTCAACTATGGTCCTAGTCCTTTTTATGGGTTTGACACAAATTAAGACAGATACGCGTTTCATTTTTACTAAAACTTACATAAAATTGATGTAACCGTAACTTCAATTCACTTACCGAAAATTGAGTGTGAGGTATATTATCTTGAGTGAAAAAAACCAGGTTGTTTAGGTTCAGGCGATGTACCTTCTCCAGCCAACATTAAAACCACTGATGACATCTCCGGACGGTCTATTGGAGAGTGTTGGACACATAACAGACCTACTTGGACTGACCGCAATTCTTCTGAAACATATAATGACTCGAGTAATGTTGCATCAATAAGTTCCATTGACCAACCCTCTTTATAGACCTGAACAATTCCTAATCATTTTAAGCTATAGAGTAATTTGGACGGACACTTTTCAAAACTGAATATGTTTTGATACATCAGATACGCAGTTTCGAGGGTGTTTGAGATTATTGCTCTTATGTGTTTGAGATTACTTAATTCAAAATGCTTATCTCCTTAATTATAAAATGGAGATCCTAACATCATGGGGCTTGTGGTCTAGTGGTAAAAGCTTAAGTAGTTAAGCGAGCCCAAGTGAGAGTAGTACCGGTTTGGGTGACCGACCGGGAAGTCCTCACTTGGGAACCACAAGCTCTAATGATATCAGGCGAATCGGGAATAGGAATGGGGTTATCCCTGTTGGACCTGGTAATTGTAAAAGTCTTGTATTATGAAATAACAATAGATGAAGGACCAAAGTTGTTAAGTAAAAAGTAAATAACCGAATGGTAGTTATTTCGGTTGGTAGTTAAAGTTAGTTATTTCTGTAAATAGGCAAAGGGTGTGTCGTTTGGTTGCATCCATTCGAACAGACATGACCATTGGGTCATACCCTTTCGGTGTCTATATATAGCCGAATACATGTAATCAGAAAAGTAGTGTCTTTGTAACAATATAACCAATGTTATATTGATGAATAAATGAATCATCTTCTTGCATATCTTGTGCATATATGATCCTGGAAGTATGAACCTGTGAAAAATCAACATGGTATCAGAGCCGATGGTTTACAAAGATTGCAAGAATTGATTCAAGCTTTTTGATCAAGAGGATCAAGAGACCAAGAAAGGAAGACACCAAGGATGTTGGGGAAGATAGTGCACGATCAGAACCAACGATAGTTGCAAGATAGCAACGACTTCAATCCAACAAAGATTGAAGGAACAAACGTTGACACCAAACGTTGGTGGGAGAAAACTTTGTTGGGACTGAAAGTAACGACAAAGGGAAGGAGAAAGAAAACTGTACAGGGACGTTGTTGGTGACTTACATCACGCGACAACAGAAGAAGAAAGAAGCATGCTAAATCCTGTTTCAGAACAGGAAACACGCGACGTATAAACATAAGATACGTTGCCTGGATAACTAGAGACGCAAGAAAGTAGTATACGACTTGTCTTGTGTCAAAATTGTTTGTGTTGGCTTGTTTATTGAACGCAACAAATCTGAACAAGATCCTTTTGTTTCATTTGTTGGCTTTCAAGTATCATACAACAAAACAATAAGTCTCTTTGTCGCGGACAAAGGAGAAAGAAAGAAAAAGAGTACGTACGCTTTGAGAAGAAAAAAAAACTCGTTGGCTTGGAATAGAAGGTATACCGAGAATAAAAAAAACAATCGAGGATTGTTTGTAGTAACGCTAGCAAGACAAATAGACGGTGTGGAACAAAGTTAAACGCGTACAAGCAACGAAGGAACAACAAGGACTTACTTGTTGGCTTACTACCAACGCGTGGTAGGGAAAGAAGACAAGCATCTCGCTTGTTTCTTGAAAAGATACCGAGGGTATCTTAGGTTTGAAAAACCTAATTGATTTGGTGGAAACGAGACAACAAGGACATCAACTTGTTGCGTACAAAGGATAATCTAAGGATCACTTTGTGTTGGAATATAAAAAACGAGGGCAACAAGGACACAAGCAAACGCTTCACTTGTTGACATACTACCGTCGAAGTAGTAGAAAGAAAACAAACAACCTGTTTGTTTTGGGACAAATACCGAGGGTATTTGGGACTTTGTGTTCACGTAGACTTGGAAACAAAAAACAACGAAACAACAAGTTTGTTGTTTACCGAGAACTTGAGAGTTCTTTGGAAATAAAGCCGAGACAAAAAGGGTCTATGGCACACACACCGGTAACCAAGTTGGACGCAAAAGAAAGAGGTATACAACGTGGCAAAGCAACAACAACAACACGTTGGCAAGACAAGAAGAAGGAAAGAAAAGACACGGAGAAGAGCATGAAGACTCGAAGAACAAGACTTAAACAATTACGGGGGAAAATGTTGGACCTGGTAATTGTAAAAGTCTTGTATTATGAAATAACAATAGATGAAGGACCAAAGTTGTTAAGTAAAAAGTAAATAACCGAATGGTAGTTATTTCGGTTGGTAGTTAAAGTTAGTTATTTCTGTAAATAGGCAAAGGGTGTGTCGTTTGGTTGCATCCATTCGAACAGACATGACCATTGGGTCATACCCTTTCGGTGTCTATATATAGCCGAATACATGTAATCAGAAAAGTAGTGTCTTTGTAACAATATAACCAATGTTATATTGATGAATAAATGAATCATCTTCTTGTATATCTTGTGCATATATGATCCTGGAAGTATGAACCTGTGAAAAATCAACAATCCCCTAAGGAGAGGCTCGCGGTTGGTATCTCTGCCCGAGGATGCGACACTAACTCGAGCCAACAACTAACATCTAACAACTAACCCGCCGTTCAAAAAAAATGGAGATCCTAACATCCTTATTTTTTATGTGCTTGTTTCAGATAAACAAGAAACGAAGCAAGAAGCTAAGCATTTTTATTCAAACACTCAAAAGTGCGTCTCTACTTTAAAATAAGCAGATAAACACAAAGCAATCCAATTAACACAGAAAGATGCAACCACGTACATGCCCAAGGAGGTTATTGCTATGATCCTCCTCAAAGAAGCCTATATCTTTTTGCCACTAACAATTTCCAGCATTACAACACCAAAGCTGAAGACATCTGATTTTACCGAGAAAAGCTCATGAACGACGTACACTAGAGACATGTAGCCACTAGGAAGAATGTTAATACAGAAGGTTAGATTAAAGTTTTGTTACAACATAATATATCATTGGTGTAATCGAATAGGAGAAAAGATCATTGTTAGACCATACTATGATAAGAGAGCATGGAGACCGGTTACCCGCCATTCGCCCCCCCAAATTAACCAATGACGCCGTCGTTGGTGCGCCATCCATCCCTTAGCCATTGAACCAACGAGCCGTTATTTTTTCTTTTCTTTTTTTTAGTTGAGTGGGGTATTTTTGGGTGGAGTTTTTGTCGGACCCCCATGCACTAATAAATGTTATTGATTTTAATGTTTTATTGTTAGGGAGAGTATTTTAATAAGAAAGTTTTACTACGCATGCGCTTCTTATTTCCTCCCAAACTAAAATTCATAGGTTTCTATAGTTATATACCAATATATTATATGAATGGGGGAATTGATATTAGACACCACAATATCTGAAATTGTGGCACATGTTAGAAAAATACGTTTTGCTAGTAATAGATGTGCGATTTAAAAAGAAATTTCCGGATAATTTTGCCTATAAATAGCAATAAGAAAAGGGGCACCCAACCTCTACTGTTCTCTCTAATTATTCTTGTGCCTTATGATCAAAATAGGCATACACCTGCAGGGTCTTCTCATTGATTTGCGTGGCCCGGTGCGAAATCACGAATGAGGTCCCAATAAATCATGAAAAGTTTAACTATTTTTGAAAATAAAAAGTTCTTTGATATTACGCAAAGACACAAAAAATTCAACTTTGATAATATTTAACAAAGACACTAAAAATTCAAAACATTATATACTTAGATATGTATAAAACTATAAATATTAATGGACGTATACTAAATTGGATGCCCCTTACAATGAGGGGCCATGTGCGGTTGCACTAATTGCATATGTTAATCGCCGTCACTGCCTAAATGGAATACCATTCCGTTCTCAATACCTTCTTTTTTCCTACTATTAAAACCTTAGCTCTGACTCTAGATATGTGGCTTAAATCGTATGGAGAATATGAAGTACTAGTAGGGGAATTGTCACCCGATATATTATTCATTCCAGAAGCCTTCTCTTACCTCATCATATTATTGTAACATGATTGCTCCCCGTCCTTCACTCGTTTTTAGTTACGTGATACCAGACTATAGGTACATATACGGTATTGACTCAGCTATTCAGTCACGTAATTCTTACTTACAGACTTACATATCATCAGTTCACGAGGGTTGCAAAATTCTTGAATATTTCCAATGAAAAAGAATTATTTTTTGCCAATTTAACTAGTTCGACTAATTTCTCTAAACAAATAGGGAATTGATTTGCACACTTTTGAAAATGATTGTGACACTCAACTTTGTTCATTACATAGTTGTATTATATCTACAGTGTGCATTATCTGTTTGTACAGTTGAGTGTTCCAATCATTTTTAAATGTGTGCAAATCATCACCCAAAGAAATATACAAGAGCTAAAACACAAATAAATTGATATAAAGTTTGCATCACTAGGGATCAATATAGTCAATAGCTAGTGATTTGACTAGAAAGTCAACGGGCCACCATTTGACATTTGTGACCAAACTAAGGAGCTCGATAATACAATGGAGGCAAGAATTATTCGAAATGATCGAGCATAAACGAAAGTAAATTAAAGACATGACATATATCTAACTATCTATTCATGTGATAGATTTAGGTCAAAAGTAATACCTAACCGTAATGGTTGATTAAGGCTTTTGAACAAAGTTGTTTTTGCTCAAGTCTTCTTGGCTAAAAAAAATGTTATCTGTTGCTAGCATCCGTAATGCATGATATTTACCTTTGCCACACAAGCTTTTGAATATGTTTTCTCCATTAAACACACATTAGTACAAGGATAAAGATCTTTTAAAGTTCATTTGAACATGCGCAATGAAAATACAAATAAATAAAAAGATGGTCAACTTAAATAGAAAACACAAACTCACTATTTTAATTAAATCTCACTATATTTGAAAACATGACTTGTCAGGTTGGTAGGAACTTTAAAAGATATTTATCCTATTAATAAACACCATTTTTAAACATTATTTTTTATTGCAATAAAATATCGCACTTGTTTAGTTCATACATTAGAGAAGTTTTTTTGTACATTTACAGTGTTTTAGTGACAAAAGTTACAAATAGACAGAGTGTATACAATATTTTTTAATGGCAAAATTATATAAAAAGAAACTAGAAACGCTAGCACAAATTACCCCGGTTTTTAACCAATCAGGCCAAACTTCGTGGACGAATCTTACACCAACTTTTTGCCACCGGGAGAGTCGGGAGAATAACATCATCAATATGATTCCTCGTGGCCCCAACTGTTAAAGTACCATTAAAGTTGAGACATCAACGAATAACATCCCTTCCAGTAGAGAGCAAAAACGACTGCGATTCAACTTTCGAGGCTTCGAACATGTCCAGACATCTGCCAGAATCAATGGGACTCCTCCAATGCCAAAACCTATCACCATTTAAACAACAATCACTTATGGTACAGTTAGGATGTAGCTCTAAACGATATAGCCTGTTAAACTGTTAGTAGAGAGGAGAATCCCTGATCCAATTATCGATCCAGAACCTCACTTGAGAACCACAACCGACTTTGTAACTCAAAGTATCTGTTGGAACAATGCCTTTAGAATGTAAATGGTTGATGGCACCAATGATATTAGCCCATACCCTTTTAAATTTGTAGACGAAGTGAGTAAGACCTACTTCCTCCCCATGAATGTCCTTGATAACTTGCACCCATAAAATATTCGGATTGAATACCAAATGCGAACGCCATTTTTTAATGAGGGCTAGGTTGAAAGCTTTCAAACTTCCAAAGCCTAACACCCTTTTATCGAATGAAGCCAAATCTTTCTATCATTTAATCGACATCAACTTGTTATTATCTTTATCTGCACCCAAAAGAACTTGGACGTAACCGTTCAAGGGAAGAGAGGATGCCAACACTTCCCAGAAATCGCCTTTACTAATGTTGATCTTCCACATATAGAAAGAAGTTTTGCCTTCCATTTTGATAGTCTAGCTTCGAACTTATCGATCAAACTCTGCCAATGGGATAACTGTTTCATACTCAATCCAATTGGAAGACTAAGATATGTAAATGGCAAAGGACATGACACTTCCAATTCACCGAATCAAACGCCTTTTCGAAATCGACATTTAAAAATCATCTTCTTCTTCCTTTATTGCTTGTACCATTCCATGATCTCACTTAGCATCAAAGGACCGTCTAGAATTTGACGGCCCCGAAATAAACGTTGATTGTTCATTACTAACCAAGGAACTCACAACCGAAGCCAAATGATTTGCCAAAAATTTTGCAATAATTTTGTACTGCAAACCGATATTACTAACAAAAAGATAGTACTCCCTGCGTTCCAATTTATTTGTCTACTTTTGACTTTTTTAAAGTATTTTTTTTTTTTCAGTTTTGATTTGAAGTATTTCTTTTTTAGTTTTGACCTTAAGTATTTATGTTTTGATAAAAATTATATCAATAAACTCAATCCATTCATATATTTTGAATCAAGTATTATTAGATAAGAAAGAAGAAAATAGTTAAGGTCAAATATTTAATGTCACGCAAACTATTGCTTCTTACCAAATATTTAATACTCTGTATTTCAGTTTGGCTATAAAATTTATTTGTTTTTTGAACAAAATAAAATATATCTGTTGGTTAAGAGAATTTCTGCTTTGGTTTTATGAATCAACCGTTAAAAGCTTTTGTAAGACTAATGCTAATGGGCGTTGCACCCCAACCATAACTGAGCAAACCGACGCGCCGCCCCCACTAGCTGGTACAAAAGCAACGCGTCGCTTGGCAACGAAACAAATGTTTTGGTTGCTTAAGCAACCGAAAGAATTAAACATGCAACCTTTTTTTTTTTTTTTTTTTTTTTTTGACAGTTTGGCCTTTGTTTGTTAAAAGAAAAGTATTATTGATAGATTCATGTGCACAGTTTGGACATGGTTTTTTGACCGTTTGGCAAAAATGGTTGAAGAAGATGATTAACTTTTTGCTGTGTACAATTTTTACCCCTGTGTTTATAATTCTTTTCACTTTTGGATCAATAAGTTATTTGTACTTCTCAAATGGTGCCAACAAGTTAACAAAATTAACACTTTCAACCCTTGCTTGAGAAAAATGACAAATAATCTAATACTAGTACCATATATTGTAGTTTGTTTTAGTTTTTTATTTTTATTTTTAAATTACGAGGTTGCTTTTGTGGTCACCACTATTGGGATAGAGTTGTGGAGAGAGAAAGCTGAGGTGACGCTGATGTAGCGGGGTTGCTTGGGTGAAGCTGTGGTCACCATTAGCATTAGTCTAAGTAAAAGCTTAAACAATTATTCAAATTTTACATATATTTATCGATATGATTTTGGTTTTAATCTACAAAAGTAACGAGTTATTTATGGTTCGTTCTATGAATAACTAGGGTCAAAATTTAATCAAATGTACTTAACGAAGTGTTTTTTACTGTTTCATGAGTCTATTTTCAAGTCTAGAAAATCAAGTTTAGCCAATGTTGAATCCCAAAAACAAAACTATTATTCAAACTTATGATTACCAATTGCATTGTTTCAATCAAACATTCAAGTCCTTATTCTTTAAACCAATACAAGTGTGTTTGGACTTTGGATTACCTTATTTTGCAAAGCGGATGCTTATTCAAAGTTTGAAAAGCACACAAGCTCACCTATTCGACTTACAAGCTTATCAAGAGAATGTTTGTCCAAGATTATTTTATGAGCCTATGAACTTACACAAAAATGAAAGGCAGTTTCAACTTCTTTGTGGCTATTGAGGTTATCTAAACCTTATAAAATCAAAGAATAAGCTTCACATTAACCACAAGAAATAGAAATTTGTTTTGAACCCCGGTTCGACCCGTACAGGTCAAACGACTTAACCGGTTCTGGCCCAAAAACGTGTCATAACCAACCGAACCAACCGTTTCTTGAGTATTTGTAACCCGGTTCAAACTGCCGGGTTTCGGCAACACGGGTCAACAGCAGAAACATGGTTGGTTTGTATAATGTTGTTTACAGCAAAAATAGTGTTAACAATGTTGCAGCAAAAATGGGTGTATGGAAATGTGTATCAGCTGCTTGGTTTTTTAATTTTTTTCCATAAAACCCTGTTGGAACTCCGACCCGGTGACTGGACCGAGTTGATCACAAAACCGGCTAATGTCCAGAACACAACAAATTAAGCTAATCCAAACACCCCCTTATCACGAATAAACAAAAACAAATAACCCAAAACACTTCAAAGAAAAAAAAATGTAGTCACCAATAGACGCAAAACGCTAGCAAAACAAAGCATATTGCCTGGAAAGTGACACATCTTTCATATAAGAAAACATATTATCAAAACCAGAAAAAAGAAATAACTGGTTTCATTTTATCATATCATATAATATGAAAAAATATATATTTTCTTTAAAGATAGTAACAAAGTTTTTTTTTTTTTTTTTAGAGATATATGAAGTTCGGTAAGCAGATTTATCGACTAAAAAACGACAACCGGCCAGTAAAACTTCATTTGTTATTATATTTAGCTACAGCCTTTTTGGCAATCAAAAGCAAAGTACTGAAAAACTTTACTCTTGGTACAATATAGCAAATGTACATATTAAACTTTAGTCTATATAAAAAACAAGGTTATAAGAAAGGATTTATATCTTTTCATTATCAGTTAACCATGACATTCACCGTCATGTTCACCTGATAACGAAAGAATCGTAATCCTTTGTGTAAGCTGTGTGTATTATGAGATGTTGGAAAACCTAGAGGTGGCTATGTTTTATATAGGGGTGTTGGTGTGATGATTTTATGAGATTTGTGCCCTAAATGGTTGGGCTTAGTGGGCTTTGCTGTGTTCTTGTTTCTGGGCCTGGTAAGTCACTCAGCCAGTTTGGTCTAAAACAAGGAATTAATGCGGCGGGCTTTATTTTTGCGAATTTTTTTATGATTAGTGTGAACTTTGCACCCTGTTTTAAGCACTTTGAGCAATCACCAGTTTCAATAACCTCTAAGGCTTTTTTTTTTTTTTTTTTTTTTTTTTTTTTTTTTCTTTTTTGCATATAGTTTCTCTTTCGAAGACAACATCTGATAAATTTCTCTAACCATGAGAATAAGACTGGTAAAGATTAAGAGGCAGAACCATGGTTTCGGAAACTCTCATTTAATTCTCTAACGTGCCAAACCGTCCATTTTTCAAAGTAAATTGTCAATACTATTGAACATTGTTTGTTCTGGTTATGCGTGGCTGTCTATTGAGTTGTCACGTAAACGTGTGCGATTATTTCATTTATCGAGTTGGCATAACGTAGAAGCAGACACGATCGAATTTACGAAATAAAATTAATTCTAGCACTTACGCGTATTTAATTTTGTTTTTTTTTTCTTTTGAAAAATTTGTCAGAACGATGGGCCAATTTTCATATTTTTCCGAGTCGTTTGGTACATTGAAATGTGTCCCGCGGCTAATATCTCCCAAGTCACTAAATTTTAACCTTTACCGCCCTTTACAAAATTCCACGCCTCTCATGTTTTGATTGTCAAAATGGTCTCTCTATTTATTTTAAACACCATAATCACTCTCTCTCTCTCTCCTCTCTCTCTCTCTCTCTACTCTTCTCTCTCCTCTCCTCTCTCGTTAACTAAATAAACACACACTTCCCTCTTTTCTCTTCTAACGCCAACCGGGCCCACCCGCTACTCCGCGGCCACACCTCCACAGTGCAAGGGAAAAATTT
>LBNU01011375.1:151666-162553 GCA_014162995.1 Artemisia annua | reverse complement strand
TTAAAGTTTAATATACTACTTTTATTTTAAATCATATGTTTATTTTTTATTTTTTATTTATTATTTTTTTTTGAAAACTAGTTAAAGAAGTAAATTGCTTGTATATAGAAATTTATTTTGTGACAACGGGAACAATTTATTACAAACACTCTTCTTTTAGCTTTATTTTGTCACTCATAGTGAATAGTTTAGCATATTTCCATTTAGTATCTCAAAGGTATGTAGATTGTAAGTTTGTAAAAGCTTATAAGTGTAACACCCCCAAAATTATAGATTCGCGGAAGCATACATGAATTTTGGGTGCTACTAAATCAATATCATCACACAAGATACATAAAGAACGGAATAAAGATCCGTTTCAAATTAGTTACCAAAACAATTCAATTGTCATACATAAGTTTTGTTTTAAATAAACATAAGGCCCGATTACATATTTGTCCCCAAAGTTTCCAGAGTACGCGTAAGTATAAACACATCATTTTATTATGACCATGACCATGCCCCTTCAACACAAACATACCTTAAGCACCTGAAAAACATGCTAAAAGTCAGCTAATGCTGGTGAGTCTATAGGTTTAAAGTAAATAGCACATATGGACCATAGCAATAATCAGCAAGTATACACTAAACCCGTATGCAACACTAAGCTCAACCACCGAACTAGACAAGCATGCTAGAAAGCATAAATATAACAAAGTGCCCGCGAGTGATAATCCCAAACCACTCGGCAAAGGTCGTCATGGTATACGTCCGCATTGACTCACAGTATATCCAACCGAACGGAGGAGTCATCGTCAATAGATCTATTTACATCATACGCGTTTCCCAGCGAGAATTGACGGTGTTGATAATGGGCAAATGGGATTCAAGCAAACTTAGGTTTCCGCATACTAGTGTATAAAAATAAGTTCATTTTGGTCCATGAAAACAGTTTTGCATGTTTCTCACCCCAAGTATTATAAAACAGTACTTATAAAAATCAATAACACACGCCCTGAGCATATCCTCTACTGTCTGAATAGTCCTCTCACTCTGACCATCAGTCTGAGGATGATAAGCCGTGCTCATATCAAGATCTGTACCCAAAGCATTCTAAAGTGACTTCCAAAAACTAGATGTAAACCGACTATCTCTGTCAGAAATGATAGAAACTGGCACTCCATGCCTTGCCACAATTTCCTTGATGTATAGTCTGGCAAGCTTATCCATACTATCGTTCTCTCTCATAGGAAGGAAATGTGCAGACTTTGTGAGACGGTCTACGATTACCCATATCGTGTCATAACTGCTCGAAGTCCTTGGCAACTTTGTAATGAAGTCCATGGTTATCCTTTCCCATTTCCATACTGGGATTTCTGGTTGTATCAGCAACCCTGACGGCCTCTGGTGTTCCACCTTCACCTTTGAAAACGTTAAGCATTAACTGACATACTTGGCTATATCTGCCTTCATGTTAGGCCACCATTATAGTTTCTTCAAGTCTAAGTACATTTTGTCAGCTCCCGGATGAATAGAATATTTGGACTTGTGCGATTCGTGCATAATTAAATCACGAATCCCTCCGCACAATGGAATCCAACTCCGGTCTCCATAACACAAAACTCCATCAGACCTTTTTACGAAGCCATTCTCGCTTTCTGGCATACCGTAAATTTTCTCGTCTGGTCTGTTCTCTTCTTTGAGTGCTTCCATCTGTGCCTCAAGAATCTTTGCTGGAAGAGGGGAAACAATCTTCATTCCTAACGATCTTACTCTGAGTGGCTTGTCCCTCTCCTTGCGACTAAGAGCGTCGGCAACAACATTTGCCTTACCCGGGTGATAACGAATCTCACAGTCATAGTCGCTAAGCAATTCTAACCATCGTCGCTGTCTCATATTCAGCTCCTTCTGGTTTAAAATATGCTTTAGACTTTTGTGATCCGTGTACACCACACACTTAATACCATAGAGGTAGTGTCTCCATATGCGTAGAGCAAACACAACTGCGCCTAACTCCAAATCATGGGTCGTATAATTCTTCTCATGAGTTTTCAGTTGTCGAGACGCATATGCTATCACTTTTTCTCTCTGCATTAACACGGCTCCCAAACCTTTGTGTGAAGCGTCACAGTAAACGACAAAGTCGTCACTACCTTCAGGTAGGGCCAAAATAGGTGCACTGCACAACCTTTCTTTAAGGAGTTGAAAAGCTTTCTCTTCATCATCTCCCCAGTTGTACTTTACATTCTTTTGGGTTAATGCAGTTAAGGACTTAGCTATCTTGGAGAAACCTTCGATAAATCTGCGGTAATATCCTGCGAGTCCTAAGAATTGGCGTACCTCTGTGGGTGTCGTAGGTGTCGCCCAATCTCTGATCGACTCAATCTTAGCTGGGTCCACGTGAATACCCTGACTGTCAATCACGTGACCTAGAAACTGATAGTAGATAACCAAAACTCACACTTCGAGAATTTGGCGTAGAGTTCCTCTCTCTTCAATAACTCTAAGATTAGCTTGAGGTGTTCCTCGTGCTCTTTCTCATCTTTAGAGTATATTAGGATGTCATCAATGAACACAATGACGAATTTATCCAAGTACGACTTACACACTCTATTCATGAGATCCATGAATACTGCGGGTGCACTAGTTAAGCCAAATGGCATGACTTGAAATTCGTAATGGCCATATCGAGTCCTGAACGCAGTCTTCGAGATATCTTCTTCCCTGACTCGAAGTTGATGATAACCTGATCTCAGGTCGATCTTGGAGTAAACTGACGAACCTTGAAGTTGATCGAAAAGATCGTCAATTCTTGGGAGTGGGTATCGGTTCTTAATCGTTAGCTTATTCAGCTCCCGATAATCGATACACATCCTGAAGGATCCATCCTTCTTCTTGACGAACAGAACCGGAGCTCCCCAAGGCGAAGAACTCGGTCTGATAAAACCTTTTACCAATCGAATGTCAGGAAAAGGCTAAATATCATAGAGGAAACGAAGAATCGAATAGTGATGAGTGTGCAAATACTCATCATTTTTATTACATTTAGACTGCCAAAGCATCTGAAAACACACAGAAATACCTTAAAATATATAAAATATCATAAAAATATGTTTTTATGTGTTTCAGATACAAAAGGATTGAAAACTGATGAAAAACAGTCAAGTTTGCATAATTGGCAGTTTCAGTCCCTGAACTTTCACAAAATGGCAAAACTAGTCCCTGGTATTTCAAAACATGGAAAATATCATCAAAGGTCCTTTTTGATTCACAATTTGTCATAAGAAACCCTTTAAAGTCAAAATTTGTAAAATTACAACTTTGGTCCCTCAAGTTTGAAAAATGACAAAATAGGCCCCTGAAGTTTCACACTTTGGCAAAATGAGTCCTTGAGGGTTTTAAATGAATGAAAAGTCAATATTAGTCCATGGGAAGTCAAACTTATTCATTTTTAGTCCCTGGATAAAAGTTTCATCAATTGGCAGAAAAGGTCCTTCAAGTTTCAAAAATGGCAAAAATAGTCCCTGGGTATTCAAAACTTGGATTTTATCACAAAATACCCTTATACTATTCATAAAATACAATTTGGAACATTTTTGATAACTTTTGAATATTTACATGTTTAGTCCCTCAAAAATCCAAATATTACATAAATGGTCCCTAAGGTTTAAAAAATGGAATTTTACAACTTTGGTCCTTGTTTTATTCACATATGGCAAATATGGTCCTTGTGATAATTTTGAAATAACACCAAAACAGGTACTTGAAGTTTGCAAGAATTACATTTTTGGTCCTTGTTAATTTCACAAACCAAACGGATCCTTTAATAATAAAAACCAAAATCCAATCCAAACCCATTTTACCCTTAGCCCAGTCCACCCTTTTCTTTTTCTTTTTCTTTCTCTGGCCCAAAACCAAACCACAAGCCCAAACCCAAACTTTAAAAATATAATAAACCAAAACACCCCCCGTTTCCCTCCTAGCCTGCCACCACCACCACCATAGACTGCCACCACCTGCTTCCACCCACTTGCACCATCTCCACCACCCAAAACCATCATATCACCTTCAGAAACAAGCCACAATAAATGTTAGCTTGAAATTGTTGACCAAACGGTCAAAACTGACTTTCCCGCAAAAATCAAATCAATGGCTAGGATGAAATTGGAGCAAATCAAAGGCTGGGATTGAAGTGGGAAGTGATCAGAGACATGGGGAAACCCTAATTTGAAGCCTATATAAAGAGAAGAAAGAGAAGAGAAGACTAGTTCACAATTTAGTTTATTTTCATGTCGTTTTTATGTTAAAGTCTTAATTATTCTGTAATTTTCATTCTCAAGCACTTTGTTATCTTATTTCAGTTATATTTAATATATTTCAGTCTTTAATTTCAGTATCTCTTTTAATTTCAGTCTTTAATTTTCATATTGTCCCTTTCAAGACTTCAAAATCTTGAATTGTGGTTGTGTGTACTATGCAAGGACTGTAGAAGCTCACTTAAGCTCCTAGAAAGCTCCTAAGAGCTTTTAAAAACCATAAAACTCAATTTAGAATTAAAAAGCAAAAATACAAAAAAATAGAGTAAAAATAAAATATGTGAGTTCATGGTGATTCAAGCTTGGAGCAGGGGAAATAATGGATTGCCCTTGGGTTAGTAACCTTGTGGAAGGTTTATAGGTGATCATTGGTTCTTGGTTTGAAGGTTTTAGCTGGATGCTCATTTGTAAGCCTTTGTTCACTATTTTTCATTTCAAGATAATAGTTGCTTAATCTTGGTTATATCTATATTTCTATGCTTATTAGTTGTTAGATAATCATAATCTTGCATAATATTAAGGTCTCATTTGTAGAAATTAACTTGTGCTTAAAGTCTCATATTCACAGTTAAATTACCACTTTGGTCATTTCTTTGTTTTATGCTTGTGTTCTTGCTGTTTCATGTTTATTTGATCTTTGTTGATGATAGTGTAAAGGTTGAAAACAGATTGAAGGGTCAAATCATTGATTAGCTTTGATAATCATAAAATAGATGTTACAAAGGGTTGTTTGGATTTGCTGCATAATCTGTGTTACAAGGTTTAACTGTCTTTGTTCTTATTTGATATAAGATCATACATGCTCTAACAACTCAGTGACACAACAAAATTCAAGGCCTCTTTGTTAAAAAGTCAAAATTAGTTTTAATCCTATCTTTCTGTTAACTGTTTAAGTTTTAGTGTATCATTTCCATATTTCTAGGGTAAAACTTGATAACTTATCTTAATTTCATCTTATTATAGCTTAGTATAACATATTCAGTCCATAAATCAAGATCTAAACTCAATAAAGTCAAAGTTGCAAGTTTCTCTTAAAAGTCAAAAGTTGTGCCTGCAGTTTTTGAATAAAAAGTAGAATTTTGTGTAGGATTTATTTTTCATGTTCTTGTTTTGTGCTTTTGGATTCTAAATATTTAGTTGCTTATGTTTCTGTGTGATTTTTTGTTAAATTCTTATTTGCTTATTTAATTGCTTATTTTGGCTCTTTACTTTGCCTGTTTTTCAAAACGGTGCCCTGCACCACAGCAAAACACCAAAGTTCATAAGCTCTTATAGAGCTTATTAGTGGGACCCATTGTGTGTTTCTTGGCTTTTTGGAAAGCCAAGCAAGCAAGCTTGCTAGTTCCAAGCTTATTTTTCAAAATCTAGCTTATTTTTCTAGGGCTGCTAGTGCTTTTTCTTTTTGTCATTTCTGCTTATTGCATCTAAGTATTCAGTTAAGCATCAATTTTCATAAGCTTGTGCAAAGCTTATTAGTGAGTCTCAGCTTTTGTAATTTAGCTTTTTGAGAAGCTCATCTACCTGACTCAATAAGCCAGTGCTTATTTTTCATCTCCAAATCTTTCTAATAGGTCTGCTAGTCCTATTTAGTTTGGTGATTAAGCTGTTTTTCATACCATCAGTATACACTGAGTGGTTTGGCCACTTTTCATAAGATTGTCAACAAGCTCATTTGTAGTCCATAAGCCCAGCTTATTGGCTTTTTGAAAAGCTTGCCAGGTCTACTTTTAGAATCAACAGTCCTTTTTGCCCTTAGTGCTTATTTGTGGACCCCACTTGACTTACAAATCACCCATTTGAACTGTTTTGGCACCCAGTATTATATAGATTTGCTTATTTTGCTTATTTGTGCTATTCAGTGTGCTTATCTGTGTTTTGTTGCTTATTTCCATCATAATTAGGTAGATTGCATCTTATTTTACTTTGGTTATAGTCTGTGAGCTTGCTTTGAGCTTTTCCATTTCAAAAATTAAGTTAAGTCTTTAAAAGCTTAACTGTTGTTGAAATAAGCTCTTTTCTTTGAGCTTTTTGGTTCCACAGTGTTTAATTAAGTTCATTTAAGTTGTTTGTTTATTTGTTTTTCCATTTAGTCTATTAAATAAGCTTTTGGAAGCTTATCAGTCAAAAAATCCAAGTTAAGCTTTTTAAAGCTTAACTGTTGTGAAAAATAAGCTCCACAGAGCTTATTTGTGGTTTTCCAAAAGTTTTCCTTTATTAAAGTTTGCTTATTATTAGTGCTTTTAATGTTTTTGTAAAAAGAAAAAAAAAATAAATAGCAAAAAGGTCTGGGTAAGGATCGAGCCCCAGACCTTTAGGATAACAAGCATAGTCAACGCCTCATTCACTCAGTCAAATACCATTGTGCCCGAAGGTCTTGCAGTGTTATTCTTTCCCCTTTTTTATTTAAACACCTCCTTCCCCATTTGCACTAATAAGCTGTCCTAGCTTATTTTAGTGCTTATCAGTGGCTTTTTTTCAAGTTTTTATATTTTTGTATTTTTTCTACACCTTTTCTTTATAACATATATTTTTCTTGTAATTTTTAGTTTTCATTTAATAATTTTAAAAAATCAAAAACAGTTTCATAGGTTTAGGAAAATTAAATAAATTAAATAGTTTTTGTATTAAATAATTAACTAGGATAACTTTTTATAATTTTTATAAGTTTAGTAAGTTAATTAGAACCTGTAAAAAATATATTTTTCATTTTCACTGTTCATCTAATTAGTTTTGTAATTTTAGTTAATTAAATAGATAAATAGTTAATAATTAGTAATTAATTAATAATAAATATATACATAGCATGATAATTATATTTTTAGTTCTAAATTAAGTTTTCTACATTTTTAGACTTTTCTAAATTTTCATTTTATTTCTTAGCTTATTTTCTTATTTTCTTTGTAATTTGTTAACTTAATAAATAGTTAATAAGTAGTAATTAATTAATAATAATTATATAAATAGTATAATAAATATATTTTAAGTTCTAAAATAGATTTTACACATTTTTAGATTTTTCTAAGTTTTTAGTTTATTTTCTAAATCATTTTCCATTTTCTTTTTGGTTTAATATATTTATAATAATTAATAAATAGTTAATAATTAATAAGTAGTAATTAAATAGTAATATAAATAGTTTTAATTTTCCAAATTTTATTTTCAGTTATTGTAGACTTTTAGAAATTAAATTTGCAAGTTTTTAGGATAATTTCCTATTATTTGTATTTTTGATTTATTATTAGTAATTAGAAATAGTTTTAAATAATAATACTTACATAAAATAATTAGATAAATAAGTTTTTAAGTTTTTTTTTTTATCATTTTCTATGTTATTTTACATTTTTAGAATTTCATTTTCATTTCCTAAGTTATTTTCTTATTTTTAGATAATTTGTTTTTATTTTAAATAATTTAATTAGTATTTACTTTTCATTTTTGTTCTAAATTAGATAATCATCATCTTTAAATATAGTTTTCTATTTTCATTTTTTTTAATTTGCATTTAAGCCGCTAAGGCATGCCAATTCCTCTTTAGGTAAAATTGTAGTTGTTGATTTTGAATTTTCCTTAATTTCATAATCACACCTTTTTAATATAGTTTTATATTTTTATTTTATTTAGTTTGCATTTAAGTCGCTGTAATTTACAGATTTCAACTGTAGTTAAAGTGATTGATTTTGTTCATAAACACCCCTTATCTATTCAACATATTCTGATCTCGAATTCGTTTTATCACAGGATATCACAACTCTTGGGAACATAACGAACCCGGGGAATCATTGTATTCTCCAGGAATCATTGCATTGCGTCCTTGAACTGTTTTGACTTCTGTTGACCAAATCCTTGGTTGATAATAAGTTGACTGTTTGGGACCGATCAAATAGATAAACCAAGCTTGTCATATTTCATAAATCAAATATGAAGTTCACAAAATACAAGCACATCATAGTTTATCACAAGCTGGATAAGAACAACATCACTAACTGATGACTCATCAGTTTAGTAGGAGTACAAGATCCTACGAACTAAACTAAGAACGATCGCGTTGAAAGCGTCTCTGATCAGAAGCAGTTGTCATCCCTCCAATGGCAGCTTCCAAATGAGTCACACGAAGTCTGAGCTCGGCGTTCTCTGCCATCACTGCTCCAATCATGTACTCAGCAGTCTCAATCCTCTGCCACTGAGCACGCTCAGAACCTCGAGCTCTACCAGGCATCCTATAAGTCTGGTGATGACCACTCCTCAAGTCCCTCACCTGAGCTCCCAACACTCCGAGCTCTCTACCATGCATCCTCTCAAAAGCCTCAAACCTAGCCTGGAGTCCAACTCTCTCCCTACGATCACCATACAACTCCTCAAACAATACACAAGCAGCCCTGTAAATCGTACCAACACGCCTCTCTATCCTCTCTAGGCGGTCAGACTGCTCTAGCCTCTGAATCTGGTCGGAATGAACCTCCAACAGTAAATCCTGGTTAGCTAACTGCACATGTATCTCCTGTATGGCAGTCAACTCCTCACCCATATCAGGCGAATCAGGATGTAGGGATACTGCCTGTGAGGACGGTGGGGAAAGTATCGGTGATGGCACGAGTGGAGGTGAAGATGGAGTGTACTCTGGACTGGCAGGCTGAACTGTAACACATGGAATGTCTACCCACTGAGCAAACCCTGAACTCTGTACCTGAGCATCCCTGGAACTCTGTCCGATCTCAAATACACCCTGAACATCCTCCATAATACCCTTGCCACTAGATGGCACATCTCTCCCTAACTCACCATCAATCTGCATATCACCAGCAGTAGGCTCAACTGGTGCTGTCTCAACCTGAACCTGTACCGAATCAACTGCTGGCTCCTCCATCGGATCCTCAATCGGATCCTCATCCTCGTCAGAATAGGACGATACAGATCTCCGTAATCGCTGACGTAATGGTGAATGATCTGGAGATGAAACCGGTGAATGATCTGGAGATGAAGTAGAGGTATCCGTATAACCATAACGAGACCTCACGGGTGATGATGTCAACACTGATGAACGCTGCATGCGACACCCGCGTACTCTCCTATAAGAGTGTCGGCGTCTGATAGGTGGGTCAACTGGTGCATGTTGTGTCATTGTGTAAAGCTGGGCAGGAGATGAACGATGAGCTAAAGCAAATCGAGGTAAGAATGGTGAAACTGATGCTGGAGCTGTGTGTGTGGACTGAGTAGCAGCACTGATAACTTCCATAAGCGGGTTATCCGCAAATGAAACTGGCTGACGAGAAGGAAGTGAATGTCCAGCAGACAGTGTAGGCTCAGAATCATCGAATTGACGAGACATGGTCTGTGACAAATACAGTGCGGTACGTGTAAGTATAAATAAAATACTTATATTATATATGTTAAGTAAATACTAACAGCACAGTATAACACCTAAACATATAAAGCATAACAAGCAGCAAAGTCATGGCAAACTAAGTAGACAGGCATCTGGCGGTCATAATAAGTGTTTTTATAAAAACGGTTTATAGTTAGGTTTTAATTTACCTAGTTCTCTATAAACCTTGGCTCTGAATACCAATCTGTAACACCCCCAAAATTATAGATTCGCGGAAGCATACATGAATTTTGGGTGCTACTAAATCAATATCATCACACAAGATACATAAAGAACGGAATAAAGATCCATTTCGAATTAGTTACCAAAACAAGTCAATTGTCATACATAAGTTTTGTTTTAAATAAACATAAGGCCCGATTACATATTTGTACCCAAAGTTTCCAGAGTACGCGTAAGTAAAAACACATCATTTTATTATGACCATGACCATGCCCCTTCAACACAAACATACCTTAAGCACCTGAAAAACATGCTAAAAGTCAGCTAATGCTGGTGAGTCTATAGGTTTAAAGTAAATAGCACATATGGACCATAGAAATAATCAGCAAGTATACACAAACCCATAGGCAAACCAAGGGAAAAGAAGGCAAAGATAGGGTAATGTTTCGAGTTGAAGAGCTTGCTAACAAGCTACGTAAGTGAAACCCGAGAATATTGTTTCCCGTTTGGATGATAAGTGTAGCTCCTTCCACACACTAATAATTTGTTTATTTTCTAATGCAATTGTAATATTTTCTTTTAGGTATGGGGTTGGGTAGAAACAGGATCACGAACAGAGCTGGTGTTCTTATTATTCAAAGAAAGATTTCCAAACTGGAAATCAAATCTATCCCGACTGGCAGTTCGGCGATGCCTTTGTGATGGCTGATTTGATTGTAGTTGTGGTTGTTGCTGCTGCTGCTGATACAAGGCTCTCAGTCTCCCGATCTCTCTCTCCAAAACTTCATGCTCCACTGATGAGAAAATATATGATTTAGTTTCGATATGTGACTAATTCTACAATAAGAACATTGCATTCACAAGATAAAAACAATGATTGCTCCTCTCCCACTATACATGCAAGTAAAAAGCAGTATCCTAATTCTGTAGTAGAGGATGCAAGATGGATGGGTCAGAAGGGTTAAACATCGAGTCAAAACAGGTAAATGTTTGTACGATATTAAGTAGGTCAATCTGGATCGAATTAAATTATAGACTTCTTGAATT
>LBNU01011375.1:141476-151657 GCA_014162995.1 Artemisia annua | reverse complement strand
ATATATATATATATATATATATATATATAATAATAATAATAATAATAATAATAATAATAATAATAATAATAATAATAATAATAATAAGTGGACGTAAACAATTATTTAAAATCACAAAACATACTAAAACATACGATGAGAAAAAAAAATACAAAAACTATATAGTCGGTTGTATCCAAAATGATATGTTGTGTATACAAAACAATGTTGTGAATTCAAAACTGACATAAGACTTCTTTATAAACTACATTTGCAGTTGAGTTGCAATAGTTTCCGTCCCTATCTAAACATAAAACCTTCAATCCTCGCTTGCTCTTGACTCTTGACAAAGCGACATATAATTGCCGTATAAGAAGACCGGCTTTGGAATCACCATATCTCCTGGAAATACCACAGTTGTCTCGCCATCATTCTTACCACCAATTTTTCCATCGTCGTAATCTAAAATCCAATTGGCAAACTATTTTATTTCTTCTCTTTCAGATTCAGTTTAAGACCCGTGTAATACATGAGTTTTTTTTTTCTTTTTTTTACCCTTTTCTTTTATGTATAATTTATAATTACCAATTTTACTACTAATACATTGAGAATGAATTGATCAAGTAAACTAATAAATAAAACCGAAAAAAAGAAAACTTTTATAGTGCATTCTTTTTACAATGACAATTTAGCTATGTAGAAAGTTGGAGTGATTGTATGACAGTTCAGCATCTATGTAGAAAGTAGGAAGAGAGTTGTAATCGTGACATCACTACGTCAAGACAAATAAATAATTGTAAGAGCGACCTTTTGTTCGAGACCTCTAAACTGTTGCACAACTTAACATTTACAATACAATCGCCTCTATCAAAGACATTTATCATTTTAAGAGGCCGTTTGTATAAATACACAACTTAATATCATGATACAATCACCTCTATCGAAGACACTAATCATAATAAAGCAAAAACTTCACTGTAAAGAAATCTGACTGAAGGTTGCATAACTCGAAAAAATGTCCTTTTAATTCTTGACTGGTAAACAAACGGAAATTTTGTGCTCGACACCAGCTAACATAAACAACCTTACGGAATAGAAATAAAAATACCCAAGTTTTAAATAATCAATACGCACAAGGCATGGTTTAAATTAGATTCATGAGGAAGTATATAAAACATACACAAACCAACATAGGAGGATTGAATATGACAATATAACATCAAGCGTATCATTTTGCATGACTTTAAGACCGAGTACTTTTAATATGACATTTTTCTACAAATATAAGTTATCCCAGGTAATTCCTATCAACATTGCAACTATTTCTATTTATCTACCTACAAATAAAAATCTAAGTCATATTTATTCGAACCTATTATGGTCTTGAACTGCCGAATCCCATCCGTAGCCACCACCACGTGCAGTCTTAGTACTATGTCATTACTTTCCAACTGTTTATATGCTCATATCTGAAAGCACATGGAAAAAAAATGTCACTGAAGAGATTCATATAACCGAAAACATAATTTCTATGCAAATCAAATCAGATATCAACCACATTTTGATAACATGATCTTTCTGTCAGTCCAAGAAATTTATCAACCATGACCACTTAACATGACAAGATGGGCAAGTTGGACAGGGCAGTTCAATCCAAACACTATTTCGGCCATTAATGTCGCATATTTTCTAATGATTAGTTATTTAGTTACAGAAATACGTTACTTAGCCCGAATATTATTTTCTTTATCTGCGTTAAAAAGACATTATTGGTGATTAAGGTTGCCTACTTTTAGGCATTTTAAGTTGACTCTGCCTCGACGTGTTAGTAGTATAAAAATAACCGGGTGCCCAAAAATATCTGTTAATAAATAAATGTTCCAAGACTGTTAGATGGCCATCCAATATTGAGATTATGGTCGGAAAGTAGAGTAGTGACCTTAAGGTCATGATGATAAACGCCCTTCTTATAACAATAACTGACCTCATGTATCGGTTGTTGGAACGGCCTTTTGGCTTCTGATTCAGGTAATTTAACTTTGGACGCCTCTAAGAAACAAAGATAAGCAATAAGAGTTTAGTTGGCATGCAAACCGTAAGGTAAAGCAAACACATGTTCTCTCTATTCAGGAGAAAAAAACAATATAAACTCAACTTTGTTAGTTCACACTTAAAATATTGCTCATAAAAACTTAGAATATGCCACAAGAAGATGTATGCATGTTACTATATGGTTATACATACGATTGTTAAAAGTGCATAATTTCAATGTAACATCGTACACCTCAATAACCTTGTTTTATCGTGTGTGAAAGTCGTGGAATATATATTCCGACCTAAACTAAAGCAATCGTATGTATTCCACATTATCGTTCAAAGACGACAAAATTTAACAATAACAATAGGAAAACGCAATCTCTATATGAAAGTGATAGCAGTTAGTGAACTTTAGTTTTCATGACTTGTCTTATTATGAGTTAAAAAATTTCCCAGGATTCAAATTAATTAGGGAACTTTAGTTTTTGAACAATACACATAAAACACCCCATACATCTTATAAAACTTCAAAATTTAGGACGTTTTGGTATATAAACTGTTGGTGAAGTTCCGACGCAGAAACGTAAACATGAAACATCATATCCCTTTATTGTTCTCAACATCAAATATATGGCAAATAAGAGAGTGCTATCGTTAACAAAAAAAGAGTGAGATACTTTGACTTGGAGGTAATGAATTTGAAACATTATCTTGTTTCAATGCCTGCGCACAGTTGGGGTTTAAACATAAATTTCTTTTGCGTTTGTAATGTCATGTATAGGTAAAATTATGAGAGTTTGTATTTCTATGAAAAATTTTCCCACCCTCCCACCCGAGATGTTGTCCAATCCAAAGAGCTTAACCGATAAAATCCAAATTCAGGAAACTGGTCCTGATCTTGAGGAAGAAAATCTTATCATGATTGTTCTCATGATTTTCTTTCTTTTCTTCACCTACTCGGTGACTTCCTCTCTTCTTCACTCATTCGGGAGTGAGGATACCATATTTGATCCCGGCATTTCCAATTATCATTTTTGAGCCGGGTATATGTATATCTCATCGGTGTGGAACTTTCACGTACTTCAATGTTTGTCCAAACATCTTGAATAAAAGTCCGATGGAGATTGTTTCATCCACATCTTGCTTCCCCAAGAACCAATGAATTCGGGGTCGAGTCAAGCTAGTGACTCGGTAAACAAAATCATTAGCATGCCATGGGTTTTCACCCATGTTTCTGACTTCTCTCTATTTTCTTAAATAAGTGTGGGGGAATTTCCTCTACTTTGTGTTTCTTGTGTGAAATTTGCTCTTGTTTTCATAATTTCCCATTGATCGTGATGATTGGTGCGCCTATTTTCAAACAAGCCGGCCAGTATCCGATCTTATTTCAAATGTTTATCAAGGGAATTCGTTTTCAATTCTTTTTGTGAAAAAAGAATTTCGTTTCCACACTTGGCTAGTAATATTATCTTTTTACGTTCAAAAGCTCGGCGAAGTGCCGGTACTTTGAATATTGAGGACAATATTCAATTCTAAGTGTGGGGGGGAAATTCTAGCCGAATTTGATCGCAAATGTACCTTTCTAGTCCCATAGTACCCCCCGTTTTTGGCCAAAATTTTAAAAACTTTTGGCCCAAAAATTTTTTGCATGGAAAAGAAAGTGCCTGGCACTAACTCGACAAATGGTAATCAGTCCACCATGTCTAACCCACATAAGGATTGGCTAATCCTGGAGCAAACGGCTCTAGGTAAAGATATCTCAAATCCGTTTATGGCTTACAATTTGCCAAAAATTGTATGGTATTCGACTCACCATATCCTTAAAAGTGAAGAGTTGACTAGCCCACAAGGTTATGGCTTGTGGTAAAGGCATTGCAAAAACCATATTCGGTAATCAACTCACCAAGATGATATCTAAGAGTTGGCTAGTCCAAAAGCAAACGGCTTTTGGTAAAGACAAATCAAATCCGTTAATAGCTTGTGATTTGCTCAAAATCATATGGTTATCAGTGTACCATAGTTCTTACTTGAACTGAAACATTTGGCTACTCCAGAAGTAATGGCTTTTGGTAAAGAGATTTCAAATCCATTAAATTTTCAAAACGGGTTGTTCTTAAAATTTTGAATTGCTAGGGACTAGCAATTGCTTAGTGTGGGGGATTTGATATGTGTCATTTTACACATATCTTTTCTTCCATTTTTCGAACCAAAATGATCAAAAACACTTCAAAATGGTCAAATAACATCACAAATATCCTTGGAGTGTATTTTTGCGTATTTCAGGTACAAAGGATTGAAAACAGACGAAAAACGGAGCAAAAATGCAAAAATGTCAGAATCAGTCCCTGAACTTTCTAGAATTGTCAAAAATGGTCCCCGGGCATTTTATTTTGGAGTTTCAACATCAAAGAACCTTGTGGAATTACAAGTTGACAAATATGATCCTTGGGAGTGAGTTTGAAAAGTTGGCAGAATTGATCCCTCATGAAATCAGGAACTACAATTATGGTCCTTGTAATTTAGTTTAGCCAAAATAACACATAAACTTTTTATTTAACCCATTAATCAAATAAACCAAACCCAAAAACCCACCAAACCAGATCTGCTTGGCCCAACTCTACCTAAAGCCCAAAAAAACCATCCCGTTTAATAAACTCACGTTTTATATCCCACTCGGTCAAACAAAAGTCAAACCCTGTCTTCCCCATACCCTCCTTTACCCTGCGTACAAACCACCATCCCCCCCCTTTCACCACTGTCACACACCACCTTCCATCAAAAGCACCCCAGCTCACAACTCCCCATCCCACTATGCCTCTCAAACCCGTACCTAACCCCTCATATACACCCTGGCAATCCAAACTCTCACCATAAGTTTTCCCGCCAAAACCAATTCAAGGGCCAGGATCATGTTTCCTCGAAATTGATGGTTGGGATTTGATCAGGAGGTCACAAGGATACTTTCTGCATCATTCTCTCTCACAAAACAAGCACAAAAGGAGTGTTCTACCTAATTCGACTAGTACTATAAAGAGGACTTGTGTACAAGCCTTTAATGGCATCCTTTTTCTTGTAGTTTTTCTTTACTTATGTTCAGTTTTCAATTGTAATGCACTTCCTTTAAATTAATTCAAGTTTACCTTAGTTTTCCAGCAATTTCATTTTCTACTTAATTTCCTTAATTTTTGCAAAGTATTGTTACCCCCCTTTATTTGTGCTAAGCTTGTTCTCAGAAGTTTTATTCAAGTTATTTATGAGTATTTTGAAGTTTCAAAATCAAGAAAACTAAAAAATATATAATACAAGAAAATGCAAGAAAATCTCACAAAAATAAAAAAATGGTGGTAAAAGAGACTGAAGCAGAATACATGGTTGGAAGAAGCATGGTTTAGAGCTCATGGGAGCATAGGTTGTGGTCTTTGGTCTGGTTCTCACTTATTTCTCATTTGGATCACTTGTAAGACAGTTTTTCATTTTTTGCATATTTTACTATTACTAGTCCTAGTTGTTGATTATTGCTCAATTTTGTTTATTTATACTTGTAAGAAGCTAGGGTATGCTTAGATCTCAGTTCCATATCTTAATTCTGTCATTTGCTTAGTAAAATTTTGAAAACAGCTTATAAGGGGGTGTTTGGATTTGCTATTTAATCACTGCTGAAAGCTGTTTTTGTTGTTGTTAAAAGTTGAAACATGTAACTCTAGGTTCTCTTAGGTCAGTTTAGCAACAAATTCCAGTGCTCATGTGAAGAAAAGTCAAATTGCATTTATATTTACTTGGGCAGTCAACTGTTGAGATTTTTAGTTGTGCAATCTTTATATTGAGTTTAGAACTTGTTCTTATGGCTTAAATCAGCTTCATTTCAACTTTTTACAACATGATCAGCAGCCTATGATCAATCTAAACTCACCAAAGTCAAATTGCTATCAAATTTCAAAAGTCAAATCTGCATATGTTTGAGAAATGGGACAAATTTCATAAGAGATTCTAGAGTTCAAATCTTGGTGAAATTATAAAATTCTTGTTGATTTGGAGTCTTTGCCAGGTTGTGCATTCACAACAAAAAGAAAATTGGAATTTGGTGGCCATTTGCTTATTGAAATTTGATCACCCAGTCACCCCTTTGGGACTGTTCTTGCCCTGCATCCTGGATTTGGTCAATTTTTAATTGGCCATAGCTTGTTTATTTTTAGGTGTAAGCACTTGTAGTTTGTTGATTTAGAAAGCCCCCTAGGTCATCTTGATAGACTAGTTTTTAGTTTTTCCCCAATTGCTTATTTAGTACTTATCCTTTAGTCTTCTTTTTGGCTTATTTTAGCTGCTGCTGCTGTTGGTTCAGCAAAGCTGAGTTTTTTTCTTATTTTGTTTGATTTTTAATCTTGTTGTAGTTCATTGCTATTGTTGTTATTACCTGCTGCTGTTGTTGTTATTTCTTCTTGTTGATTTGCTTGTTTAAGATTATGGCTTAGTGGCTCGTTTGGTTTGGCTTAGTGTGGCTGTGGGTCCCATTCTAGGATCATTGTGTCTGCTGATTTGGAATTATTAATTGATCCTATTTGCGAAATACTGTTGTCTGTTGTTAAATTTGTTCAAGTTTGAGTTTGTGTAAACTTTGCGGCTTACTAGTTTAAGTGGTTCAGTGAATATTGGCTTAAGTTTTGTAAACATTCATTTGGAACATAAAAATCCAATCTGTTGAAAATTTAAGTTTGCACAGGCTTATTTAAAACCTTTCAGTAATTTTGGCTTTTTAAAAGTTGTTTGTTTTGTTGGTTAAGTAAAGTTTACAAAAAGAAAAAAAAAATGTTTTTGCAAAAAGCCAAGAGGCAGGCTCGAACCTGAGACCTCTTGGCTTCACAAGAGAAACAACACAACAACACACTAAACCAACTGCACCCTTGGGATTTTTGTTACAAGTTCTACACCTTTAATTCTTTTATTCTTAGTTTCATTTAGTGCTTCATTAGCTTTTTCTTTACTGCTTAAGCTTATTCTAGCTTATTAGTCGTAGATTTTTCCAAGCAAGTATTTTTCTTAGATTAGTCTTAGTTAACTTTAGTTCCCATAAAAATTTCAGATTTATTTTCATAATTCTAGTATTTATTTTAATTAAATTTGTATTAAATAGTTTTTAAATCATAATAAATAGAATTTTTGTTAAATATTTAATTTTCTTTTTTCTAAAATTTTCTTTTGTCTTTTAATGCGTTAGAAAATTATTTTTATGCTCGTAGGATTAGCGTAGCTTAGGATTCACGTTTTATTTTGCGCGTTGACGTTTATTTTTAATGAACGTCACGTGTTTAATTTAAATTGTGATTTAAGATTCCCCGTTTTTCCTAACTTGTTTCCCGTAGTTTTCTTTAGGTAGTTTTAAGATTCCCGTAGTATTCCCTTGTGTATATTCCCGTTTAGGTTTCATTTATTTTCTTTTTCGTTTGTTAATTGTCAATTTTCGTAACGTAAACGTACAAACAAAACCAAACAATCTTTCACAACCAAACATACAAGATTTTAATCTCGATCTTTTCACGAAGCTTTCCATTCACACCTCGTTGGGGTACGACTCGGGAAATCACTTCCCGTTCTCACAAATATCACATTGCACGAGTTTACGAGGTAATCCTTTTCACGAAGGGTTTACTTGTATTTCTCCACGTCTTGTTGTCCTCACGATAACATTGACCTCACGTTTGTTGATATTTTTGATACACGTTTTTCACGACGAATCAAATGGCGCCGCTGCCGGGGAGGCTGTGTGTCGAAAGTCTCGAAAAGGTTTGATCGATTGGTCTTGTAGAACCTTCGCAAGAAGTTTTCGCTTTCAAAAAAAACTTATAAAACAACAAAAATATTTTTTTTGTTTCTATATATGTATATATATCTATAAAGATAAAAACACAAAAAGATTTTCCGTTTTCTTTGTTTAATAAATACAAAAATAAAATACATGGTCGAGAACCAAGACGGAATACATCCCAACTGGGGGTATGACCATTAATAAGTTCCCAAACTAAAGATCAAAACTTGCCTTTGTATCCTTGTGAATTGGTGTACCTTTTTCAAAGAAGCCATTCACATTGTGATTATTGGTTTAAGTTCACCTTGTCTTTTTATTGGTCTCGTTTTGATTGATGTGTTTTTCGAAAAACCCAAAAATAATCTTCTTATCCTCTTTACCGTTTAATTCTTTCTTCTCATCCCTCGTTAATGTTTAATTCTTATGACGTCTCTCGGGTACACATGTTTTCATTGCAAAAGCCCGATCGATAACGGCTATCGTTGTTACCGGTGTGTTTGTGAGAAGTGTGGACATAATTGTACCAACCTATTTTGTGTTAAGTGCAATGTGTCCATAAGTCTGAAGCCTCTTAATGATTCTCAAAGTTTTTCCGACTACCTTTCACAACCCACAATTTCTCCTAAACCGTCAAGAATTAAAGACCTTTCACAATTTACGGTTAGGAGAAATCATACGGTGACTAAAAAGAATGACTTGCCTAATCTTAACGTTTATCAAGAACAAGAACCGGGGGTCATAACGGAAGTGGTGGAAATTGCTAGCTCTAAGAGCACACCACTTGTCCCACCTCCGGATTTTTCAAAATGTTCTTCGAGTCTTGACAATCATTCGGACAATTGTGTTGATTCTTTGAATGGTCCGATTCCTTCTTTAAGGCAATCGTTTATTCCTTGCGTCGGGTGTGGCGAGCCACTCTTCGGTTTACCATGTCGTTGGTGTACGTGTGAACGATGTGATAATGATATTCAAAACGGAAGTTGTTTGTTTTGTGGTTCAAGTAATTCATTTGCTTACGATTCTAATCAAAGCTTTTGCAATAATCCGCAAAACGATTTCATTTCATATGAACATGATCCGTTTTATCACAATTTCAATGCTGCATCATTTCAAAATGCACCAGTTGCACAACACTACGGTTGTGAGTATTGTGGAGGGCCACATTTTAGCACCGATTGTCAAACTAGGAACCTTTTTCCTTGTGACGACAATTATCATGACCAACCTCCACAAGACCAAGCTTTTGAAACACAACCTCAACCATCTCCTCAAGAAATTTTTCAAAATGTTTTAAATACTTTAAAAGAACTTAAGGATTTGGTTAACAAACCTGCTCCGGAAGAACCTCGTCCGAAGTCTTACAAAGAAATACTAGCTGAAGAAGCAGAAGAAGCAGCTAGAGTAAGATTTCGAATGCGTAATACTTTCATCTACGATGACGATGATGATATTGATGATGAAGATACCATTGATATTCATCAAAGTTCATCAAATTCATCAGTTATGGTTCCTTCCGTGAAAAATCAGGGAGAAATTAATGTGACAAAGTCACTAGCCGTTGAGCAAATGGAACTTGAAAAATCCATAACCGCTAGTACTTCTCAACTCCCTCAGTCTATTGTTATCACACCTGAAGTTCACACTCACTCTCCGAACATGGGGGATGAGCATCTTAGCACTGTTCCTGAAAAGGAATCAGACGAATTCATAAAGTCTAGTGTTGAGAACCTTGTCCCAATCCCAGGAGAGTCGCAGAGAACTTTTGATCATATGTGTGATTTACCTTCCCCTCTCGAGTGTCCAAATGATCAATTTGAGACTTTCTCCGATCTTAGCGATGGCTGTACATCTTATGGAGACATCGAGTATGTTGAGGCATCACTTCCTAATTCGGATGTTGATCTTCTTCTTGAGGAGTTCGCCGATGAACTCACTCACATCAATCCACTTCCAACGAGAAGTGACGATGTTCTCTTTGACTTTGAAACCAATCTAGGAGAAATTGAAAATCTCTTATATCATGATCCGTCACTCAATTCTTATCCCAACAGTCCAATAGAGAATGTTAGTCACCTTGTTTCCGAATCATTCAATTCAACTTCCACTAATCCTCTATTTGAATACGAATCTGAATTCACTTTAATTTCTGATAATCCAATCTTTGATGTTCAGAACGAGGATGGTGATGAGTCTACAACGGAACAAGAGTTCACAGATTTACATCATTTGATTGATTCTCTTCACGAGGAGTTCTCCGGTGAACTCACTCATATCATTACTCCTCCGGAGTATGATTACATGGATAACAAGAAAAACCATGATCGGGGGGAAAAGTTCTTAATTATGAGAGTTTGTATTTCTATGA
>LBNU01011375.1:129804-140646 GCA_014162995.1 Artemisia annua | reverse complement strand
ATTTCATAAGAGATTCTAGAGTTCAAATCTTGGTGAAATTATAAAATTCTTGTTGATTTGGAGTCTTTGCCAGGTTGTGCATTCACAACAAAAAGAAAATTGGAATTTGGTGGCCATTTGCTTATTGAAATTTGATCACCCAGTCACCCCTTTGGGACTGTTCTTGCCCTGCATCCTGGATTTGGTCAATTTTTAATTGGCCATAGCTTGTTTATTTTTAGGTGTAAGCACTTGTAGTTTGTTGATTTAGAAAGCCCCCTAGGTCATCTTGATAGACTAGTTTTTAGTTTTTCCCCAATTGCTTATTTAGTACTTATCCTTTAGTCTTCTTTTTGGCTTATTTTAGCTGCTGCTGCTGTTGGTTCAGCAAAGCTGAGTTTTTTTCTTATTTTGTTTGATTTTTAATCTTGTTGTAGTTCATTGCTATTGTTGTTATTACCTGCTGCTGTTGTTGTTATTTCTTCTTGTTGATTTGCTTGTTTAAGATTATGGCTTAGTGGCTCGTTTGGTTTGGCTTAGTGTGGCTGTGGGTCCCATTCTAGGATCATTGTGTCTGCTGATTTGGAATTATTAATTGATCCTATTTGCGAAATACTGTTGTCTGTTGTTAAATTTGTTCAAGTTTGAGTTTGTGTAAACTTTGCGGCTTACTAGTTTAAGTGGTTCAGTGAATATTGGCTTAAGTTTTGTAAACATTCATTTGGAACATAAAAATCCAATCTGTTGAAAATTTAAGTTTGCACAGGCTTATTTAAAACCTTTCAGTAATTTTGGCTTTTTAAAAGTTGTTTGTTTTGTTGGTTAAGTAAAGTTTACAAAAAGAAAAAAAAAATGTTTTTGCAAAAAGCCAAGAGGCAGGCTCGAACCTGAGACCTCTTGGCTTCACAAGAGAAACAACACAACAACACACTAAACCAACTGCACCCTTGGGATTTTTGTTACAAGTTCTACACCTTTAATTCTTTTATTCTTAGTTTCATTTAGTGCTTCATTAGCTTTTTCTTTACTGCTTAAGCTTATTCTAGCTTATTAGTCGTAGATTTTTCCAAGCAAGTATTTTTCTTAGATTAGTCTTAGTTAACTTTAGTTCCCATAAAAATTTCAGATTTATTTTCATAATTCTAGTATTTATTTTAATTAAATTTGTATTAAATAGTTTTTAAATCATAATAAATAGAATTTTTGTTAAATATTTAATTTTCTTTTTTCTAAAATTTTCTTTTGTCTTTTAATGCGTTAGAAAATTATTTTTATGCTCGTAGGATTAGCGTAGCTTAGGATTCACGTTTTATTTTGCGCGTTGACGTTTATTTTTAATGAACGTCACGTGTTTAATTTAAATTGTGATTTAAGATTCCCCGTTTTTCCTAACTTGTTTCCCGTAGTTTTCTTTAGGTAGTTTTAAGATTCCCGTAGTATTCCCTTGTGTATATTCCCGTTTAGGTTTCATTTATTTTCTTTTTCGTTTGTTAATTGTCAATTTTCATAACGTAAACGTACAAACAAAACCAAACAATCTTTCACAACCAAACATACAAGATTTTAATCTCGATCTTTTCACGAAGCTTTCCATTCACACCTCGTTGGGGTACGACTCGGGAAATCACTTCCCGTTCTCACAAATATCACATTGCACGAGTTTACGAGGTAATCCTTTTCACGAAGGGTTTACTTGTATTTCTCCACGTCTTGTTGTCCTCACGATAACATTGACCTCACGTTTGTTGATATTTTTGATACACGTTTTTCACGACGAATCAAGGTACCTCTTGCCTCTAAGTCTACCCAACTTCTCATAATTGATACTTCTATTAGGCGCAACTATCTATATAAGTTTACCCAAACACATCTAATAAAATCCATATACCGAATGACTGTACAACAAAAGTAAAAGGCGTAAAAGCTACCTGGGAACAACATGGGTTTGTGGAGGTCCATAAGCTAACTTACCCCATATTGTGATTGCCCATCCTTGTAGTTGCAGAGATTAAATATGCAGTACAGCAAACGACAGACAATTGCAGCCAAGCATTCTGTTGAGAATTGCACCGAGGTTATATACAGATAAATCATAAAATTACAAAAAGTAAAATCATGGAATGCTTTTCATTTTTGTTTATACCTTTAGAAGGGACTCCAAGTATGCTTCATTAACACCATCTCATGTCATTGCTACGACTTCACCCATCTACTTAAGCATCCTCACTATCTCTTGTTTGTGCCTCGGTTCAGCACGAGAGAGCACTTTTTCCACTTCGCTTTGACAAAATATCCTGTTGTTGCAAGGCCGTGAGTCAAATGAATTATTTACCCGTAAAAATTTTAAATCTCAGTTCCTTGGCTTCATGATGCAATCCTATTTATGAACAAATGGATTCACCCGATGACTTATATTTAGGTACGATTTTAAAATTCATCCGCTGGAGATAAAATATACTCAAAATTCGACCCATAATCAAATAACAGCTTAAAACTTTTGTGGGTGATCCCAAATATAACTTCTAATAGTATATTAGTTTTACACCAACCAAACACATGTTTAATGCATAGACAGGTTATAACGGGCCAAAAAACAACTTATGATGGGTAAAATATAGCTTATAATGTGCAAACAGTAACACAAATGCTTAATCAATAGCTTATGATGGGTAAAATATAGCTTACGATATTTTGGAACAGTAAAGAGTTTATTTCCTTGGTTAGTTTAACATGTCACTAACCTGTGCACACATGATTTGAATTACCCCATGGTTGCTTCAAAGTACAAGTTTCCACAAGATTACCACAAAACTGTACACGTCTGACTTCTAATTTGAAGGTTCAGCACTAAGAGCTTCTGCTGCCATTCACTTAGCCTATAAACATGGGGAAAAAAGAGTAATTTTTTCTTAAAATAACAGTTAAATGTAATATCATACTAAATTATCTTAGTCCAGAGAACATAATCATGTACTTTGCGGGAGTGATACGTGATGCCGCAACTATTATGTATATCATTATTAATACGTGTCACAACCACAAATTATTGAGAATTAGTACAAGTTAAAATAAACCATTTACTTCACGTTGTATTCACCATACTACTAAATTATATAACATTTATTGGTAAGCTCACACACCTATAAACGGCTGTTGCATTCTCAGTTTTATTTACATGCGACACAAAATGTCTTCTTTGATTCTTTCTAAGGATTGAGTAACACGTGCTGCAACAACAAGACATTATCATTCAGTTCAATTTAAAGCCATTTGCATGTTACATGCAACAATTAAATAGCATGTGAAAAAGTGAGTTCGTATACCATGACTGATAGGATCGCCGAAACACAACTTA
Organism: Artemisia annua; assembly: GCA_014162995.1. Lineage (NCBI taxonomy): Eukaryota > Viridiplantae > Streptophyta > Magnoliopsida > Asterales > Asteraceae > Artemisia > Artemisia annua. The sequence continues at coordinate 137,312 of LBNU01011375.1, read as the reverse complement.
TGCTATAAAAATCCTAATTTATATGTTATTTAGTAAAGATTATGCTAGTAATAAAATATGTAAATATAAGAAGAGTATAATGTAAATCAGTGAAATTTGTCACCTACTATGGGAAGCTAAAATTTTCCTTTAACTTCAGTCTAGAAGTCCAGTTGCACAACGACATATCTCAAGAGCAAGACTTGCATTGCGCGATACTGTTACAACCTAGATAAGCATACATTTTAGTATTATATAGTGTATGCAAGAATGCCGCATACCTGATACATGAGTTTTTCTTAGCCTTGATTAACCTTCAGACTTCTCTAATTGTGATGATCACCTCATGTATAACTACATAAACAAACGAACAATAATTAACCTACAAATCCATGATTTCAAATGTCAGTTTACCTACGAATTCAAAAGCATTAGTAAATAAAGTTATAGTATATTAAAACCAAAGTACATATCTAAGCTGCAAAACTTTTTTATTGAAGCCATTTTATCAAACGACCTTTGATGTACTTCATAAAATATAATTTCTTATACTGGACCTTTATAAACCAAAAACTCAATACACCTTTTTCTGTTACGTTTTATAAAAATCTATTATTAACGGCATAACATAAACTCATAAAGCGATCATAAGAAGCATAATTATTATTTAAAAAATCCAAAAGCTAACAATAACAATTAAAATGATGAGTGTCATACTGTCTATCATGATAATAAGCATAACATACTTGTAATATCAACCGATACTGGTATGACATATTATTTAACCTAGTTCTCAAATCAATCAAACAAAGATAAAAGTTGAAAATCCCAATCAGACAAATCAATCAATTTTTTTTTAAATGATGAACTCACAAACCTGGTTCTCAGATCGATCTAATTTTTGAGAAATTTGGCTCGTATATGTAGCACGACCTGTAATCCTACAAAACAAATGAAAATACATCATAATAAAACACAATCAAACTTATAATCATAGGGGCCTATTTAAATCCGGATCAAATGATGAATGACAATCCATTTATCAATCATGAAGATAAATATGAGATAGATTTGAATATGCATTGAAGAATAATTGATCAAGAGCGATTTGAATAATGTGATCTGGAGTAACTGAAGTTGAATAACCTTGGTTAATGATGGATCGAAAGTTGTGGATGAAGATGGAGTTTGAAAAACTAGGAATGAATTGATCGTATGTTTGGTTAGGATAATATTATGTGTTTAAAATTGTGAGTGAAATATGGAAGGTGTGATTTGGTTTCAAATAAACCGTGATTTTTGTGATATGAATTTCAATTGAAAACGGAAGGATTGATAATGAGTGAAATAAGGAAAGGGCAGAAATTTAGGGAAGAAACAAAGTTATGAAGCGTATATCAAAAGTTTCTCAGTTATAGCGTGAAATCTTCAAGCCTTTATGGATTTTGTTTTTCAAATAGTTTCACAAAAACCACTTTGGCATAGTGGTTGGAGTGTTAGTTGTTTATGTGGTAGACCGGGGTTCGATTCTCACTTGTGCCAAATTTTTTAACAAAATTCCGGAAATTTGATGTATTTGTGAGTGCTGACTGGACATATCATGTTGATGAGTAGGCATTAAAATTGTGATGACTGGACATAGGACATGATGAGTCATCATTATGTGCTTCATGTATAATCTTCAAAGCATCAAGTGCAACTCATATGTAGCCTCTTATATATATAAAGATTAAATAACATAATAGTAGTACGTAGACATTTAATTAATTTAGTTTATAATTAATTAAATATACTTGAGAAACATTTATGAAATTTATATTTGCGAAGGAATTATTATATTATAAATATATTTTATTATTTATAATATAATTAAATATTACGTCCTTATACTATAAATATATACTTGAAATTTAGAAAAGTATATATAGAAATAAGTATTTGTGAAATACTCTAAGTGTTATAATTTTTAGAAATTTCGGCATGACCCGTTCGTTTGTTTAACGTTTCCATTTTCTCAAGTGTTGCAATATCTCAAATAATTTACTAGTCACTTTATACGTAGAATTTAGTACGTAATAACTATATTATTCGTTATATATATAGTTATCGTTTTAACCCGTTCTACGTTATAAAAATAATCACCATATGTCCGAATATATGTAAAAACTCGTTTTCGTCATCTGAAATATTTATTGGGCTTAAATTTCACTATTGGGCCTGTTAACCCAATATTAGTCCAAACCACTTAATAAGGTTTTAGTTACGTTTAATATATCGTTATATATCGAAATTAATTTCTACACGTCCGATAATAATTTTTGGTCAAAAAGTCAAAGTTGGATAAATACCCCGTGGGCTTGGTGTTACTGTTCACCGCCACTAAATTGGGCCTATCGGGCCTCTTGGCCCAAAAACCATGTTTACTAGTTAATTTTTATGTAGTTTTCATATATAAACATAATTAACACTTTTAATTATGTTTAATTCTCAAAATACAAAGTTTAGTCAATATTATTTTTATTCACTTAAAAATAATATAATTCGACTATAATAATTAAATTTCACCAAAAATTACATTTTTAACTAATTATTTATAATTAGTTAAAGTTACTTAATAAGTATTTAATTATAATCCTTTAACCAAAACTTCTACCAATTCACCACTTGAGCCAAAATTTTATATTTTTCAAAACCCCAATAATTTCATATTTTTATTTTAGGCGATTTATATATATGATGAGACGAAAAATGTTACGTTTTTAGGGGTCGGTTTGAGTCCTAATTCGTATGTTTTTGGTTTGGATTTCACCCAAAGTCGTTTCTTTTCTCATTTTAGGAACTTTTGAAGGAAAAATCACAAAATAAGCATTTTCGGGCGTTTTCAGAGTGAAAAAGTGCGGAAAACAACAAAAACTCAAAAGACCTTGAAGATTACTGAAGGTGACGCCGTCACACNTGACCCGTTCGTTTGTTTAACGTTTCCATTTTCTCAAGTGTTGCAATATCTCAAATAATTTACTAGTCACTTTATACGTAGAATTTAGTACGTAATAACTATATTATTCGTTATATATATAGTTATCGTTTTAACCCGTTCTACGTTATAAAAATAATCACCATATGTCCGAATATATGTAAAAACTCGTTTTCGTCATCCGAAATATTTATTGGGCTTAAATTTCACTATTGGGCCTGTTAACCCAATATTAGTCCAAACCACTTAATAAGGTTTTAGTTACGTTTAATATATCGTTATATATCGAAATTAATTTCTACACGTCCGATAATAATTTTTGGTCAAAAAGTCAAAGTTGGATAAATACCCCGTGGGCTTGGTGTTACTGTTCACCGCCACTAAATTGGGCCTATCGGGCCTCTTGGCCCAAAAACCATGTTTACTAGTTAATTTTTATGTAGTTTTCATATATAAACATAATTAACACTTTTAATTATGTTTAATTCTCAAAATACAAAGTTTAGTCAATATTATTTTTATTCACTTAAAAATAATATAATTCGACTATAATAATTAAATTTCACCAAAAATTACATTTTTAACTAATTATTTATAATTAGTTAAAGTTACTTAATAAGTATTTAATTATAATCCTTTAACCAAAACTTCTACCAATTCACCACTTGAGCCAAAATTTTATATTTTTCAAAACCCCAATAATTTCATATTTTTATTTTAGGCGATTTATATATATGATGAGACGAAAAATGTTACGTTTTTAGGGGTCGGTTTGAGTCCTAATTCGTATGTTTTTGGTTTGGATTTCACCCAAAGTCGTTTCTTTTCTCATTTTAGGAACTTTTGAAGGAAAAATCACAAAATAAGCATTTTCGGGCGTTTTCAGAGTGAAAAAGTGCGGAAAACAACAAAAACTCAAAAGACCTTGAAGATTACTGAAGGTGACGCCGTCACACTCTACTAAGTGACGCCGTCAGGAACAAGTGAAGTCCAGAAGTGGAAAAAAGACTCGTGACGACCCAGAGAGTTCGTAGTGCAAATTGGTGACGCCGTCAACCCAGGCCGTCAGATCTGGAACCAGCAATTATGACCACGTCAACTGAGGCCGTCTGGAAACCCTAATCGCCGAGCTGACGACGTCACCTATTGGGCTGACGCCGTCAGCCCGCATTCTCTATATATATAGAACGTTTTTTCTTTATTTTATACGAATTTTGGAGTGGAGAACTTGGGAGCAAAACCCTAGTACGTGTATTACAGACCTAGGAGGGTATTCCAACCCCTTTAACTTGCATGTTTAATCCAAGATAAGTCTTTATTCATACAATATGTCTATGTGTTGTGTGATATATGCTTGTGCTTGTCTTTCTTTCAACATGCTAGGCTAATTTACCTTGTGTTTGCTTAGATCTAATGAAACCTAACTATTGATTATCATGTGATGTGTATGTTGTGATTGTTTTTGGGTGAATGTTTCATCTACGTTAGACTTGAGAAAACTGGCTAATCTCCTATACGGTAACAAGCTTGAACGTCTCAGAAAACGTGAATCGTATGTGCGTTATCGATTTTAAGGTAGTATTTCATGCATAGGTTGCTATCGGTGAACTCATGATAGGATGCTTGACGTATCGTCATAGAGTGAGGTAGGAACTTATAGAGTTAGGGAATTGAACGCACTCCCTACGACTTGTTAGGAATACACCCGTCTTCCACGCAAACTCAACATACTAATTACATGGTAAAAGATAGTTAGGGAGTAATGAAATCTAAGTAAACACTATTCTCCACCACTGATTTTCGCAAAACTAAAAAAAATACAAAAAATATAAGTAGCTTAGAAGTAGAAAACTTGGGTTAGTTGACTAACAACTAATTCCGCCCTCTCCTCCAAAACCAGAGATTTATGGCTTTCATAAAATATAAAAATNATTGTAAGCCTCTTGAGATCCCTCGAGAGGTAAAACAAAGTGCGTTTGCAATCCACACGCATCAATATATACATATATAAGTGTATATATCGTCTTAAACTCGCGTAATTAGTGTAAATCACATTTGTACCATCAAATTAATACCACAAGCAACAATATTTACCACACAAGCAAGAAATATACATATGAACTAGTAGCATTTAATGAAGTAAATTTCTCATGCATGCAAGATATATATGTATAAACTTGTCAACTTAACAAAATATTTGTATTTAGCACTTGGTAACAACTTAGATCATCATAAAAACATGTAATAAACAAGATTAGAAAAGTTTTGATGAATCCTTATAATGGTTGTAAGTTAACGTGGCTAGGAGGAGAAGAAACAAGACCCAAATGACTTCCAATTAACCCAAATTAGCTTATATATAACCCAAACTCATGTAATCACAACCCAACTAATCTTGATCTTCAAATTTTTGAAAGAAAATGTGTTTGTGTGTGTGTTTATGGCCGGCCAACAAGAGAGAAAGAAAGAGATATAAAGAATTTTGGTGTAGTCTATTAACTAGTTAAAAGGGTGGTTTGGATAATAAATTTGGTTTATGTAGTGTAACATGGGTAATAGAGTGTTTCATGGATTATAGGCTAATTTGCATGTGCATATATGTTGGTGGGTATATATGGCTTAAACGTANGCGCATCAAGTTTTTGGCGCCGCTGCCGGGGAATAGTTATTGTTTAGGTTAGATTTTATTCTTAATTAGGTCTACTCACTAGACTCCTTTCTAGTGAGATTTTGTTTTATTTTTCTAGGATCCCTTTAGTCTATCTTCTTCTTCGTGCTTGTGTTCGTAACGACCCACCCATTGACTATTCCGTTTGCCCCTATGGAGAACGCGAATTCACCCCTCACACCCGAATTAAGAGCATCACTAAAACACCGAGTCAAAAATGAGATTAGGGAACTTAATGAACTTAGTGATTTAATTGACGCTCAATTGGAGTATGCGCTTAATACCCATGTGAACACCACAGGTGATGACCCTATGAGTTTAGGAAGTGTTGAGGAAAAGGGAGGCTAGAGAATAGGCGATGAATACTTTAATCTTTACCCAACTAAGGAAGAGATCGCCTATTACCACAACATAATTGATAACCCTCGTTCCCCCTTCACTAAAATTGATCCAAAGGTAAAAAGAGGTGACCCTAGGAACGTTAAGATACCATGCATGATAGGGTACAAATACATCAACCAAGCATATATCAATTTTGAATCCCCTATCAACGTTATGTCTTCAAGTGTCTATAACGACATAGTGAACAGGAAGCTTACCTCTAGGAAGGATCCCAACTACCCCGATGGAGTTTGTAATTTTGTCAGGAGGGTTAGAGATTTACATGTCTTAGTTGGGAACTTTACATATGTCACCGACTTCATGATTGTTGAGGATCTCGCGAATGTTATAGACTGTAGCTTGTCCCATGTCGTGTTGGGTAAACCTTTCATAGAGGAATCCAGATTGAGTTACGATGAATCAGAAGGGATAGTTCAATTTTCTAGTGAGACCGATAGGATCAGATATAAAATGCCCACTAAGATGAATGAATTTCGGTTTGTGCCTTGGTTAGAGAAGGATTACATTGGCGCTACCGAGGAAATTAATGAAGAAGATAAGAGGAAAAGTATGGATCATGTATGGGAGAAAAGGAGCTTCTACTACTAGGATTGCCTAAAACTCGGGCCAAAGTATAAGATTGATAGAGGGATTGCCGGTAAGGTTGTAGAGGCAATTAGGAAAAAAGTGTTGACCATGTACAAAGGGTACTTGCTATCGGATCCGAAATTTAAAGAGTTTATGGAAAATGACTTAGGAACCGTGACTAACGGAGAGGTCACGTAATGAGGCAAGGCCTCGAGTCTAGCTACAAGACTCATTAATAAAGAAAAGCGCTTCTCGGGAGGCAACCCAAGCTTTGTGTGTTTTTGTGTGTATTTGTTTCCGTATGTAAATTATATTTCTTGTTATTGATTCATGCTTCAAACTAAATTGTGAAAATGCTTTATTTTGTTTTTAACTTCGTCTTAATCACATATAAAGGTAATTCGCAAAAGCTAAGTGTAAGAGACATCCAAATCGGTTAATATAGAACGAATGAACATGAATCATAACAAGGAAATTAGTTTACATATTTGTACTTGTTAGAGTCAAATGCTTGTATCGAGTCATAATGATTTTTTCTGCAGAATTCCCAGGAATTGAGACATAGGTTTTCCAAGAAATTTTCCGGAAACTCAACTTAAACTTTCTGTCAGAACACTCTGACGGCGTCAGGAGTTAATACCTGACGACGTCAGGTGTAAAATTCTGGAATTTATTTGTTGATTAAAGTTTACTAATGGAACTTGTATGTTTGTTAAAATCTCTCTTACGAATTTCAGGAAATCTGTAGAAAAAATCATTCCACAGGCATTACATCTTACTTGCTTTCTAGGTATACGTCTATATATATATGAATAATGCCGCCGATTTTACGCGAGGTTTCTTGTAGTGTTTCCATGTTAACATGTTATTTAGGACAAGAAGATGATGCATATACTGGAAGGGAAGCTTTGATAGTTC
>LBNU01011375.1:44084-116544 GCA_014162995.1 Artemisia annua | reverse complement strand
CTCTTACGAGCTTAATTTGGTTCGGCTTATATTTTGATAAGCCCCAATTTTCAGGCTTATTTTTTGAGACTTACGGGATTAGTATAAGTTTGTTATTGATATAACAAACTTATATAAGAAATAGTCTCAAAATAAGCAAAAATGGGTGGGCTTATGTAATATAAGCCGAAATCAAATAAGTCTAATAAAGGCCCACCGTATAAGCTTAAACAAACACCCCTTTAAACAAACACCTGTTCCCGTACCCTGACAGCAGATTGCGGTGCATGATTGCCCATGCTGAGGATGTGTGCCACCCAGACCTGAGATTTGTTGGAAAACGTGTTCGGATACAGGCCTCGGGATGCTAAATGATCATTAAGTTGATTGCTTATAATTTCTTGTTATATATGTATTGGAGTGTTCTTGAAGGTTGTTTTTTGCTCCGTGTTATAACTTGACTTGTATGTTTTTGCAGATCTACTTGGACCCAAAGGCTCGTAATGACACCGATACAAGCTGGAAACATTCAGTGGAGTCTACAGGAAGCTTTCTGGTAAAGACGTCGTGTTTGAGTACCCAATGACAGAAGCTTAAGATGGTAGCTACTAGCTAAGCGTTTTGGAATTATAGAAATCGTATTTGTAGTAACTTTTAACTAATTATCGGTCTATATTTTACATAGATTTTATGTAATAATTGGTAACGCGATGGTTTTGATTATCATGAAATGCGTTAATTTTGTACCAATTATCAGGCTTTTATTGTCATTAATGTATGTATATTATATATCGGGTTTTATTAAAAAACAGAAAAAATAAAAAAAAATAGATTTCTAAGATGACTTCGCAAAAACATATGTCAGAAAAGTGGTGTCATAAATGTATTGCTGTCGAGGGACACTCTCAAGTAGATATGATTTATGATAAGGGTTCTATAGATGACACGGTCAAAGCAGGGGTCATAAGTTAGTTCGATAGAAGGAGACGCACAAAATGCGAGTTCGATGAATTTTTATGACGGTACATGCTTCCGTGATAGAACTCGCATCAGAGTCATCCAGTTGCGCGCCAAATAAAATCAATAACTACATTAATTGTGTATTCGCACTGAGTTAGCGAATGCAAGCTCATGGATTAGCCCTTATATTTTTTTCGACAGTTTAGTGTTGAGCCCTTCTGTTGGGCTTTTCACTGGCTTGCCTGCTTAAAAGGTATGCTGCCCATCTTGATGTATAAGATGTTTAGATCATCTTAAATATATAATTTAAATGAGAAGCAAGATCAAATGGAAACTAAGACCATTATACGCTTTTAATTCGGTGCGAATTTTGTAACAAAAAGTGTTCACTTTTCAACAAGAACTTGCAACCCGCTAGAAAGGTAGCGAAATCAGAAGAGGCAATTTCGGATTTATCGGTGAGACTAAGACAAGGTGTTGATCAAAGAAAGTATGTGAAGAGTATGGATCAAACTTCGTGAGAATTTTAAGATGTTGAGAACAAGCAGAAAAGCATCATTCTTGATTTATACCACTGTTTGCTTTTAACATGGATGAGGCTTTGACTAAAAAATTCAGCACGAGATTGAGAAGGACAAATAGAAAGTTTTTAAGGAGGTAAAGAAGGGTTTTGATTAATTTTTGTTAATTAAGAAGATGAAAACAGGGATAATACATGAAGCTAAAAATCCAAAAAAGAAAATGAAATTATGGGACTTTTGTAACCCAAAAGAGCAGCTAAATTGTGTATTCGTGGTCGGCAGATGATGGATTTCTTTATGAGAAATATGATTGTTGATATATCTGATTTGAGTTTCGTGATGTGTATTTATAGCGCTTTTTTCGGTGGGTGCTAATTGTAAATTATAAAGTGTCTAGTAACTATACTGATAGTTAGAGTATGAGCAATGCAAAAAAAACCTTTGATTGACTTTTTGCCATTTATGCATTATAATGCACCCACATTTTAAGACAGCGTACCATTTTGAGAAAGACTTCTATATTTTCAAGTCATTCTAAAAGATTTTCAAAAAAGCTGATGAATGCAAATGCACAAAAGAGTTCTTTCAAAAAGCTTAGTTTTCAAAGCAATATGATTATATGAGTCACATTGCAATATCGACGGTTATACACAACAACTCCCCTCCCATTAAAATTCGAGCTGCATAAGGACAAAAAAATTATTTGTCTTATGCAGATTTATAGTGGATCGTAATAAATTCCAATGTGGAAGTATTGTTGTTAGTGCAACTCGCATTTTTCGGAGCGGAAATTGATCTACCTTCATCTAGTGCACTACATAAAGTGAAAAAATGAAGATAAATAAAATATATAGAAAACAAAGAGAAAAAAAAAAAAAAAAAAACCAGCCATCTACAAGTGGGATATAAAGGACTTTTTCACTCCTTAGGGTGTATGCCATCTTCGGCATTAGTCTTTCATTATAAGTTATTGAGTGCAATGTCTTTATGGATTTTCACAAGGAGATGCGATTGTGGTGTGGTCGCACGTTCGAGGCTTTGGCTCGTAGACAATTGATTATGGATGTGTTAAAAATGATTTTATTCTCATATGCGAATAGACCTTTTTCTAGTAGTGTCATGTAATGACTTGATATTTCCAAATGTAGAATTGATGGCAAACACTTTGTTAACTCAACAAATGTAAACCTGTTTCCTCTATAAAACTTTTTTCGAGGTAGTCCACTCTGCATCAGAATCGTTTTAGGTTAGGTCTTTATTTACATGAGCTTCATAAGTAATAAAATGAACGTTACCAAATGGAAATGCTCAAGTTGCGGGCAATTGGTGAGGAAATGCTTAAGCCTGTCGGGAGTGATCTCAACATTGTGTAAGCACATGCGTATCAATGTGCTAAACCCGTTAAATGTTAACGGAGGCTCAATATAAAAACATTCGAGATTTATGTGTTTTGGTCCTTGCAATGAAAAGAAAGAAGAGGGTAGTTTGTAATAATTTTTTGAATGATTTTCTAAGTTGAAGTCCTTCAAAGTATTGCTCCTTGAAAGATAAAGAATTATCTGGTCGATCTCAGAAACCAATTCTAGTTCAGTAGACAAAGTAAACAACACTAGCGGACCCGTGTGTAGAAACAAAACTTTGAAGATAGCATTGGCAAGCTTATCTTTCATATTTTGTTTGTTATAAGATGATCTACAAGCATTTGGTTGTCAAATACAAGTTCAGGAATTCCTGTCCAAGAATACCTCCACTTCTTTGACAAGATGCTCGTCCTTACTGCATCTCGAATTGGCAAAAGGCTTAAAATCCTTTCAGTTATGAATTCAGGAAGTTTGCTAATTATATCCGAATCTAAACATTGAACTTTCATCTCTTTATGAGTTTCTCCAAATTTAATACTTCACAAGGCTGCAATGTAGAATGAAAAGCCATATGGATTTAGTGGCATGCCTTTTTTTTTCTTAATACATATTTAACCCAAAAATTAAACACATATATGAAATACAGACCAACACATTAAGCTCACACTGGAGATGCTATAAGGTTTAGCATGGCTGACACACATAAACAGTTGGATCACAATCTGGTGTAATACAATCTATAATACTTTACTACAGTTTATCTATTTTAAAAGATATGATGATTTGAAAATTATCATGTGTATCTTTATAACGATATAATTATGTACACAAAGGAAAGCCCGTTTGTTAACTACTATCAGATGCCACAAGATGGTGGATAACTAGATATGCCAATTTCAACCCATTTAAACCCACATCGAAGTACCACTTTTCCTTTATTGGAAACATATTTGATGAGTCCATAAACCACACTAAATCAGCATACTAGTGAGGCTATAACGAAAACAAAAACCAGTGACGAATTTACCTTAACAATAATCTTCAAAACCCAAATCCCAAAAGCTGCTTTGTATCAACAATCAACATTAACTTGCGTTTGCAAGTAGGCAACATCTGAGACATAAATCATAAAGACGGTGATATGAAAAAACAATAAAAACAGTGAAATGAAAAACAATTACTCCGCAAATAAATAAAACAATATTAACTGAAAACATACAATTCAGTTTCTATGTCGCCCATTTTCTGGCACAAGTTAGTTGATTGGATTATCATCTCATATGTAGTTTATTCCATAGTCTTGTACCAATTTCTAAATAACTAATTTGGTTAGTTGACCACATAGATTTGCAGGTGTCCGTTTCACAAACGGGAGGCAAATGGCAACCCTAACCCGGGATCTATTTTAGACCCGACGCGACCCTTCCCCAAGAACCACAACTAAGGTGATATTCAGTTGTTTACTGCAAACAACCCATGACCTATTTAACAAAAGCACTCTTTGCACTAAGTAATAGACGCCCACAACTTTTACCAGTATATCACCATAGCACTAAATTTTAAAACATTAATAGTTTAAACTAAATAAAACCCTAATTGGGGTTTTGACTTTTGAGGCTGAAGAAAAATAAACGGAAAAAAGGAAGCGTGCATACCTTTTGTTACACATTTGGTTGTACATTTTTCAGTCACTAAATACACAACTTACAACAACAACTTCATATATCAAAGCAGACAATATAAACCCTAAAACAGCATACAAGTATTGTTCTACCAAAATTAAAACGGAAATAGTATATTAATAAGATATGCTTCAATATTGAACCCTACTTCAGCCCAAAAAATCCAACCAGAATGCCTGAGTTTGATGATAGTTTGATTTGGAATAGCAAAGTAAGAATAAACATAGATGATTTGGAATAGCAAAGTAAGAATAATCAAAAATTATTTATACTACATATATAAAGTAAAGTACTTTATAATTGCATATAAATACAAAACAAACATAAACTAAAAGATTGTATATATATGAAATGGATTTATATTCGAATAAACATGACCATGTTGGTCTACTACGAGGACTCGGTTTTTCTTTTATTTGCGAGGGAACATGACCCATCTAAACTGGAGAGAATCTATCTATATCAAATCTATACTACTAATTGCATATGTATTCTTTCTAAACCTTTTAATTGCATTTATACCATTTTCATACCTTAAATTAAACTTGAGAGAATCTATCTATATCCCATGAAATGTTTCACAATGGGGTATGTTGCCAAGTTTTCATGACTTCATTGCCTCTTTTTGTGCCTGAGTGCCATGATTGGATCATGTTGACACTTCCTATTTGTTCCCTAAGGGACTCTTGTTCAATTTGATTATTGTTATCTACCCCGTGTTGTGTATCAGGGTGGGCATGTTTGTTTGTGTCAATAGTGAGGTTTTCCCTAAGAGTTTTTGGTTTGGGATGTCCAGGCTTAGGTAGACAGGGTAAATGCTTTATTCTACTCTCTGCGAGCTCCCTAGTGTTAGGCTTTGCTAGGTACATGTTTGAGATTTGGTCTAAGTATCAGGTAGGTTGCATGTTATTTCCAGGGGAGGGGTTAGGAGGAGATGTCAGGGTGTCTCTCTGAATGCCATACCCTGGGTGGTTCCTAGGTAATGCCTTGGCCTGATTGCTATATGTAAAGTAATGCGAAAAATGATAAGTAGGTTGGTATGCGTTTACTTGATTTTTTCCCGATAAGTGGTCGTAGTATGACCCGATTTGTATGCTTCTCAGTCCATTTCTCTGACACCCTCTAGCTAGCACCCTTTGCTGCTCTCTGGACTTTGAATGGTTGAGACATTCGCGGTTGTGTGAATGGTGAGTATGATGTCTCTCATAGAACCATGTGGGATTCTTTAGGGGAGATGATATGTTTGCAAGGTTAGCTGCTACACGCGTCTCCCTTGAAGGTTTCTTTGTGTGGTTTCTAGGTGACTGGTGAGTTTCTTCTTCGGGTATTTGTTGGTTCTTTTCTTAGTGAAAAGAGTTGTCCAGTCGGATTGTCCGAGGTGGTTATTGGGTGTGTTCGAAATTTTAGGGGTTTGTTCACCAGACATGTTTAGTTAAGAAACTGGCGCCCCAAAATAAAAAATTTCTAGATTTCTAGATTTCCCAATGACCTAACTCTCAGAGGTTTGAGTCGTTCCTTCCGACTGAGTGCATCAGCCACAATATTGGCTTTTCCCCGAGTGATATCGAATCTCTCAGTCGTAATCTCTAAGCAATTCTAGCCAACGACTTTCTAAGAAATAAATTCTTACGAGATGTATGATTTGTATAATTGTAGTTTGGAGGAAATTCATTGAAAAGTGTAGGCATTAAAAATGATGAAATAGTCGGGTGGGTATGTCTACATGTATGCGTTGATGTCTAACATCCAATTTGGATAATGCCTATTGGTGAGATCATGTTCACTTGAAGGTTCTATAGTCCGGTTTAGAAGGCTGGATTCATCTTTACAGTGTTGCTTAGTGAGCATTCGTATCGAAACGAATCTTGTAATTCGGATAGGCTAGTACTTTCGAGATGATAGAATCTTGACAACTAGGTCAATGATAATTGTGATATCTCATGATTCCTGTTGAGTTTCGAATGATCTTAATGTATCAAGGAATTCTTCTCAAAGATGGCATGTAAAGTCTTTCTAGGAAAGTCAGTGGTAATATCCACTTATGAATTTTAGTGAGTAGTGAGACTAGAGAATGGTAAATGATGGTGATAGTGAGAATGTAAGGTAGCCTGCTGAGACTCGAATGTCTCGGTATCATAACTGATTGTCTCCTCTGAATTGGTCTTATGTGAAATTACAGTGGAAGTCATTGCCCAATGACGGTAAATATTCCAAGAATATCAAGGTATAGTTGGCATAGGTTCATTGGTAGATGGAAAAACATCCTACGAGTCTAAGTCTGAAGAATTATTGATAAGGTAGGTGAATGAGAACACGGCTCAATGATAATTGTGACTTAGTGAGACTGTGATGAATGAGGGTACCATGATGTAAGTATACTGTGTATATATGTGTATATTCATGAGATGTTGTGCTTATGCATTCATATATAAATTTTGGCATTTCACAAACTTTGTAAGACTCGACCCGAACATAATCCTAACATAACTGCTCAAAGCATTCCAAAATTCACCTTTGAGTCAGACATAGGTGATCAGTCCATGTCCCACTGTCCCTGGTCGAATATAGGTGATCAGTCTATATCCTACCGAGGTTTAATGAATTTTGCAATACTTAGCTCAGCTATACTCGTAATATGTCCAAGACTCCTTGAAAATGTTTAGACAGCAAAGGCGATGTCAAACCACTCAGTTGCAAGTCCCGCCCATACAAGACTTGTAACCTGTGTTTTCACACTCCATTGCACAACACATGTAAAATGAATGAAAGTGACCCGTGTAATGTAGTGTAGGTGATCGCACACCCAAGTGATGCCATGAATGTTGGTGATCCACACCTTGCCATGAATGTAGGTGATCCATACCTAAGTGATGTAGGCAACAAAGTACCCAAGTAATGTAGTGTATTTCTATACCCATGAAATGTAGGTGGTTACGCACCCATGTAATGTAGGTATCATGCCGTACCCGAGCAATGTAGGTATCCCTATACCCATGAAATGTAGGTGGTTACGCACCCATGTAATGTACTGTATTGTGGTATAAAACCATGTAAAGTGAATATGCACTCATGATGAAATGATGAGATGCTATGATGATGCGGTTATAGTCTAGGGTCCAAGATACAACCTAGTTCGCTATAACCTTAGCTCTGATGCCAATCTGTCACACCCTGAATTTACCTGTTATATGGCAGCGGAATGGAATACCTGGGTGTAACGAACAGGGCATCTCATACAAGGTTATATTGAACGACCTAAAGTGTCGTTTTGAAAATACATCGTTTGATCATTAAAACATTCAGAGTTTACAAAATAGGTCCCATAATGGTGTTACAAGTTCATGAAAAATAGTTCAACTTGATCAAACGTTACATAAGTGCATAAAATGAAAGGTAAGACGCGTCGACTCTTCGACTCCATGATGGTCCATATGCAAGTCACATGTTGTTATCTTAGTAACCTGAAAATACATTGCTAAAACGGTCAACAATAATGTTGGTGAGAAATCATAGGTTTAGGAAAATGAATGTTATACGATAACCATAAATATAAGTGTATGACTACCCGTCACATGATTGTATGACTACCCGTCATATGGTTGTAAAATTGTACAATATTACTTAAGCTCATGACCCCGAAGCTAGACTGTAGGTAATGCCCCAAATGGAGTGCTTTGCCAAACACTTGGAATGATCAAATGAAATGCATCCGCTTGACTGTTGGTAACCCCAACACGGATGGAGGCGTCACCCTCAATAGATCTATCCACTCACTCTCGCTTAAATACAATTAACGGTTCATGATGGTGGGGACTTAAAACATGGCAATGTAGTAACTTAAGTAATGTATATGGATTTGATACTTAGGCTCGTATGAAAAATGGTGCAATGTATTCTCCCCCGTGGGATTTGAAAACAATAAAAATGTAAACGGGGCTATGAAAACTCACCTCAAGGAATGGCACAATATGGAATGTATGAACTGAAGTAATGAGGTGCAACTCCTAGCCGCAACCTAAAATGAATGCATGTAATCTACTTTAGATTATGAAATGGGTTCATGTATGCACTTGCACTATAATCTATACCACTCGTTTTTGTATTCAAAATATATATTGTTGGCGAAAATATAATTTACATCTTCGTATAAGGTCATGGTGATTATTACATGTCCATACGGTCTAATAATGTTATACGGTAGTTATATAGTGAAATATAATGAAATATAGGTTTTAGACGTAAAATACAACACTTAGACAATTTCTGAAAATGGCTCAAATGGGAAAAGTAGTTGTAGAATACTGTAATATATGAATTAGGAGGTAAGCTTTACATTTCTAGAAACCTTGTCACAATACCTAGAGGTCTTAACACTGATGTTTTTCTCAAATGTGTATAGATTTTGAAATAAAAAGTCGTAAAGTAGGGGGTTAGGCCAAAACTGCCATTTCTGGGCAGTTTTTATGAAACTTTGAGAGGTCATGAAATGCAGGTTACTTGTCCAAATGACAAAAGGTCAATTGTTTTGAAAATTATTCCAGGTATACTAACTTTTGTTCCTTGGAGTCCCAACTCCAGAACTGAGTCATTTGACGGGAAAATGGGCTCAAACATGGGTGATCACAAAGGTACTGGTTATACTTAGAAAATTTTCTAAGTAAAGTGCTGTTGGTATTTTAGTGAAAATAATATCTTTCGAGAATCATAACTAATTCGTTATAAGGCCGATTTTCATGTTCTTTATATCCCCGAAAAGGTAAAAATATATACTAACATATTTTCAATAGTTTGGCAAGTTTTGAAAAGGTCTAAGGCTCATTTTTGGTCAAACAAATTCGTACATCAGCAACATTTTCCGGAAATTATATAAAACTAGTAACATCTTGTTTTTAGCATATCTTTTTCGTTATAGGTCCGTTTTTAGTGATTCAAAAGGCCATAGTTTCGTCTAGGAATGTATTTTCTAGTTCTTGGGTCCAAAATAAACCAAAACTCACTGAGTTTACCATATTTTGCAAGTAGGGACAGTAGCTTTTTATATTGTTCTAAAAATGGTTTTTCATGGTTGTAACTTATCCAAGTCCATCACAAACAACATCAACTCATCCCTTAATCTACCATACACCTTCTTAGGGTGTCATGGGTTCCCTAACATCACCACTTCAACCATTTCACCAATGTTTCATAAGGTATCCATTTTACACATAAAATGATAGAAAATTAGGTTTTAGTGGTATAGACTTCACATGCAAGTTCAAAAATGAGATTTGTACATAAACCTAGCAAGGAATTCATGGTAAAATTTATAGAAAAATTAGTGGTTCACTTACTTGAAAACCTTATAACTTTTTAGGTAGAAAAACCTAACAATCCATAGGTTTATATTACAAAACCTTGTAATGGATGTAATCTATGTCTTGTAAAATACTTGTTCTTGAAATTTTTGATAATCATTGTTGTTGTTCTTGATTTGGACCAGCCACCAAGGAAGAGAAGAGAGAAATAAGTTATTTTTTTTATCAAATTTTATTTCACCATGAACTATGTGTAGAAATTAGGTGTAACAAGGTTAATATATGGGTAATTTGGGAGCCACCTCATAGGAGGTGGTGGGTTGGTCATGGTTTTGTACACTAATATTTTTACGGGGTACCGTTTAGTGCATAGTTTTGATATTTTAGCGTTATCGGGTACCGGGTTAATTAAAAAGAAAATATAACGGGACAATACGGGATATAATAAAGTTGTAAAAATTATAAAAATATAATTTTCATAAACATTAGGTATTTTGATAGGTATTACTTTGTTAATACAATTTATTATATATATATAAGTTCAAGTAAGTGTTTAATATTTGGTTAACCACCAAAAATAAATAATATATAGTTTTATAACCTTAGTGGAAAAATAACTAATATAAAAATATATTAGTGACCTAGTGGAATTTATTTGGTACATTAGGTTAAAACTAATATCTTGTCTTATTATTTATATACAAATAAATAAATAAGGGTAACTTGAAAATATATATCTACGAGTGGAATAGAATGCAAATGATGTCGTGATGCAATGTAGACTAACCCTAGTCTATGAAATGTACGATGAATGACAAGGCGACTCAACCTACCCGGTTTCGTCAAATGAATATCCGTAAACCCTGTTTACGTGAAATGGTGAATTGAAATTCAATGAATAGGAAATGTCGGAACTTAGGAAAATGACATGAAATGGAGAATTGTGACAAGTTTCTTGTTCAATTTATCTAAAGAAACTATTGTTTTATTTGATATTAAGTAGGGAGCGTGAATATAGAAATATGGGTTTACGTATAAGTTGACTAGTTATAATACCTGTGCACGCACAGGATTTTTAAAATTTAGTTTTGATTATGCATCATTATCGATTAAGAAATGAATCACTTAACATGCTTCAATTGGTTTTACTTGGTGGACTAAAAATAAAAAACATATTTATATATGTTATAATCTACCTATTATTTTAGTAGAATGTTTTTGGATTAAAAATCATATTTTATTATTCAATCGAAATCATATGATGATACTTGACTTACATGACATGTTAGTGATATATGCTTTTAGTTTTGCAAATCCATATTATCAATTTACGAAATGTTTTGTAATTGTGGTATTTCGTTTACTTATATTTTCGTTAAAATATGTAGCATATTTAGATCGCTTTTTAAGATTGATTCATTTCTTTGATTATGAATAACCATCATACCATGTTTACTAATGTGCCTTTTTGTTTGGAAAATTACATTTTCATAAGTTTGTGCTATTTACTTCTCATGTTTGATCTTAAAATTATCAAATTAACATAGATGCTTACAGGATAGCTTCTTTATTACATAAAGAGAAACAAAAAAAGATGTGATGGGTAGAACTCAAATTTAATCTTATGTTAATGTCTAATGTATAAAATAATTTTTCTCTGAGACCGAACTATATAAGAAAATTATAATTACTTGTATAAGTTAATTATAAATGCATGAAAAAAATGACAAAGAGTATATTCGCAAGTCTTTTAGGATTGTTTGAATCCTTACCGACCTTTCATTTCCAATATTTTAGACCGTTAGTTGATACCCATAGTGTTATCAATGACAACAAACACCTGCCAAGTTTCATTAACTCATTCAAAGATACCTGATAAGAACTCCTACCATAAAATTCCCCATATATGCACTACAATACAGATTTGGTAGATAAAACACATTCATGTATTATCTAAATCAACAACTCAACTTAATATACATTTATATCTTGAGCAGGCGTAGAAAATTTCATGACAATCATGTGTTGGTACTTAATCCTCATCTAAAAACGCACACAACAAATTGCATTACACTTTAGTGTGTGTGATAAGATCATAAAACTGCAAAAACCACTTACATGTTCCATTATAGTGAGGACAACAACAACGTTAGTTACAACATCAAATAAGAAAACTTCATATTAGAACTAAAGGGGTGTTTGGTTATACTTATTAAAGGTGCTTATTGGCTTATTCAATTACCATAACACAATAAGTTTATTTTTTTTAATAATTAGCTTTGTAGAATGTTTTTAAGTGGCAGACATGCTGAGGTTGATGTTGATGTTATTTTTTAACTTTTACTATTGATATCATGTTATATAAAATGTGCGAGTTTAGTAGCATATAATGAGTGTTAATGAAGTTAAAAAATATAAACTAATACTAATACTCATGTAATTTTAAATAAAGTTAATATTATAAAGTGCTAGTTATAATGCCCACACACGCGCGGGTTTTTTAAAAAAGATTTTAAATGATATATTTTTATTTATTAAAAAACAAATAATTTAAGTTTTATTTTGTTTGATTTATGATTTTTAATTGTAATTTTTTATAATTAAAGATAATCATTTAAATCTTATCTATATTTTTTGCATTTATCTTCTACTTGTATAGTATATCAAAAAAACGAATTTAAAAACTTATAAATTAAATAATAATTAACATATTACCTAATAAGGAAATACTCTTTTTTTCCGAAATGACAAAGTACCCAATAGGGGTTTTGTTTTATTATATAAGAGAAGAGATAAGGGGTATAAAGTGTAAGGGGTTATTTGTGTTTTTTCTAAAGTTATTAAAAAAAACATGGAAAATTGTAATTTTACACTTAGCTCTATATAATTTACTTAAAATTCAACCACTAAAGTTTTATTAATTACTTCATCTTTTTTTAAGTTTTTGTTTTCATAAATTTGACACCTATATTTTTAGAGCAAATTCTTAAAATAGACCAGTCTCCCAAAGTGTATACCTTTTTTATACCAAAAATTTGACTTCTCAAAATGCCCCAGGAGACCCGGGAGACTTGTCATGTAGCTTTAAAACTTGACAAGTGTTTCTCTTTTGTACTTTGGGAGACTTGTTTTGTAAGAAATGTGTAAGACACTTTATGCACTTTTTCAGTCATGTTTTTAGGAGACCTCGTCTGTACTTTAGGAGACTCTTTAATTTTTGTATTTTTCCTAAATTTAGTCAAACAAGATAAATAGTATTTTAATCAAAAACTTTAGGAGACTTACGTCTCCTGTACTTTAGGAGACCTATTGGTACAACTTTTTGGTACACTTTTATTTTTTTTATTGCATGCTTATATGTGCCACTTTAGGAGACTTACATCCATTTACTTTAAGATACTTTCTTACTTTATGTGTCCTTTTAATTCTTTTACTATATTCGATAATCAAAACACACACACAAAATTCAAACACACACACATGATGTCTGTTCATCCCCAAAATCAAAACACATCTTCTCCACACAGTATCATCCTCTAGAGCAATCACAATCTAAAACCCTGTCCATCTAAAACAATAATGTCATATTTAAGGGTATGTTAATACTCCCTCCGTCCCAAAATAAGTGTCCAGTTTGACTTTTTAGAGTCAAACTGGTTCAACTTTAACCTTAAATATTTTTTCTGTAGTATAGAATGCTTGGCGAAAAATTATTCCATTGAAAAGTACACTTAAAATACAATCCATTTATATATTTTTCATCAACTATTATATAACACACACAAAAAGAGTTAAGGTCAAAGTTGAACCAGTTTGACTCTGAAAAGTCAAACTGGACACTTTTTTTGGGACGGATGGAGTAGAATTTTTCGATTACTTTTAATTTTTAATAACATTAGGAAACATGTTTGATCTTTCAGTAGTTATGTTCAACAGCTGATATGGCGTTATTTAGCCCCTGTTACATTTTTAAAGTGTGTTATGCAATTAGGATTATCTGGTGGCTAGGCCTTATAGGTGATAAATGGTTATTTAGTTATGAAACTTGGGGTGCATTATCACTTATGAGGCCTAGCAACCAGATAATCCTAATTGCATAACACACTTTAAAAATGCAACAGGGGCAAAATAACGACATATCAGCTGTTGAACATAACTACTGAAAGATCAAACATGTTTCCTACTGTTATTAAAAATTAAAAGTAATCGAAAAATTCTATTAACATACCCTTTAATATGACATTATTGTTTTAGATGGACAGGGTTTTAGATGGTGATTGCTCTAGAGGATGAGACTGTGTGGAGAAGATGTGTTTTGATTTTGGGGATGAACAATCATCATGTGTGTGTGTTTGAATTTTGTGTGTGTGTTTTGATTATCGAATATAGTAAAAGAATTAAAATGACACATAAAGTAATAAAGTATCATAAAGTAAATGGATATGGATGTAAGTCTCCTAAAGTGGCACATATAAGCATGCAATAAAAAAATAAAAGTGTACCAAAAAGTTGTACCAATAGGTCTCCTAAAGTACAGGAGACGTAAGTCTCCTAAAGTTTTTGATTAAAATACTATTTATCTTGTTTGACTAAATTTAGGAAAAAGACAAAAATTAAAGAGTCTCCCAAAGTACAGACGATGTCTCCTAAAAATATGACTGAAAAAGTGCATAAAGTGTCTTACACATTTCTTACAAAAACAAGTCTCCCAAAGTACAAAAGAGGGACACTTGGCAGGTTTTAAAGCTACATGACAAGTCTCCCGGGTCTCCTGGGGCATTTTGAGAAGTCAAGTTTTTTTGGTCTAGAAAGGGTATACATTTTGGGAGACTGGTCTATTTTAAGAATCTGCTCATATTTTTTTGCATTTTTTTCTTAACCAAATTTCTCCACCAAATTTTTTAATTTTGACCAAATTGGATTCAATTTTGACTTTCTATTGACAAATCACGTAACTCGATTTTGCTTACGTGGCAAAATCGAGCTCTCCTATTGGTCCATTTTTTTTTACATTGAGAAGAGATTTGCAAAAAAACTCCGATATGATGTAATTCTTTTATTATATAAAAGATTTGGTTTTGATTGTTTATATCATGTGGTCCATCAAGTATATATAAGTTTCATAATCCGGATAACGTGATTCGAACAACCAAATAAATTTCATGTCTCCTAATACTATAGTTTTAACAGCTTAAAGTTGTATAAGAATGTATTTGGGTAATTAAAGTATCCGAATAAACATAATCATATTATAATTTTTTTGCGATGTTTTTCTGAAAGGAGTCTCTATACTCTCCGATAGGGGTATTGTTGTTGTTGATATAAATTTTCTCTTACTTGAGTAATAAAGAATACCCAAACTAATAAAGTGAACTCTTATTTGAGTTGTTCGGGTTGGGTAATCTTATTTTCAGTGTATTGATGATTGGAAAAAACTTGAATAAATCCAAACCATACCCCTATAGAACCCGACCAAACAAACACTCTTTAACTTTTTTCTTAAAAAGTTTATATTAATTTCAATCGAAAGTTATTCTCCACGAGTTGGTTAAGAAAATGCCTATCAGTAGAGTTTTACTTTGTGAGGATAATAATGGATCGATTATTTGAGAACTCTAGGCACGAAAACTCATTTAACCGAATGGATTATTTTATTGCTTGCTATGTACAAATAATATAAAGGTATATAAACTCACTACGAATTGCGAAAGGAACTATACTAGCTGAATCACATTATGGAATAATAGCCACGTTAGTGTTGTTAAGGAGGGTGTTTGGCCGTCCTGTTAATTTCGTTGCCCGGTGCGACAATTGAAAAAGGGACCCTTATATCCAAAAAAGTTCATGAATGTTATATAAATTGTTATGAGCCAGCTTCCTACAGCCCTTTAATCTAGTGCTTAGATGTGTTGTCAATCCAAGAAAACATCGTCAACGGGTTAAACCTAAAAGCACTCGGTTAAGGAGAAAACCTAACTTCAATGCGGGGATTACTAATGTGCCGTAAAAATTAATCAACTTGTTAAAAGGGGACTTATACTATCACGCAAGAAGTCAGGAACAAATCTCTTAGGTTGATAAATAAAGTATAAAGTATAAACAACTGCTTTTGTTTATAACTGGGATGGACTTTTTTCGACGCGGCAAAAAGGTAGCGACTGATAATCAACCCAAAAAGACATATGTGTTTAAAACAATTAAATAAAAAGCTTTACCAAAATCCAAGCCTTTAGGAGGATTTTTCCGGGCGTTCAATGATGAAATTTGCTATAGGCGGCGAGCATGAAAATTTCACCCGTAAGAAATCTCTAAGTATCCTCACTTCTTCATCAACGGAAATTTTGGCATCAAGCTCTATCCGTACTTCCTTTAGCAAAGGTGCTTTTGCAAGGATGAGCTTCACAAATTTTACCTCTGTAGCTAAGTTACAAAAATCTAGCATCTCCAATTTCTCAAGATGATCCAACTTCAAGTCTGAGTAGTCTTGGAGATCAAGAAGATCCATGGAAGTTCGTTGCTTATTTAACTGTGCATTTTAATAAATCAAATTAATCACAACGCATGTCAAAATGATAAAGAACTATCACCATGTCATTGCATTATATACCGCGATAAAAATTCTTTTTAAATTTGGGGAGCTTTTGATCAGACAAAAAAGAGCAGAAAGTTCATCTTGTGCCATAAAGCACACACCCAAAAATAGCTCTCTTAGGTGGGTTAATGGAGTCGGGAGCTTTTGTGGTATACCGCCTGCGGTAAAGTACTGTAACAGAATACGGAGACCAAAATTAGTATACATAATTTTCTTATATGGGATATCATATTTAACCTACATTACCATCATATAATTCCATGAGATTGCCATACGCTCTATTGAAGGCAAACACTCAAACAACTCAACAAAAGCTAACTTGTTTCCTTCTGCAAAATCATGATTTTGTCGTCCAACCTGCATCCAAATTGTTATTAAGATGTCTTTTTTTAAAGGAGAGTAAATGGCAAAAATCGTCATGTTGTATAGTCAAATTGCAGGCGCGGTCCTTACAACTTCGAAAGTGCAAGCTCCCTGTTGGAATGTTTGATGTGCAAGGATCGTCCTGGCCGAAGTAAGTAACTAAATTACCCTTCTTTTGATTTTTGTTTGAACTTATGTTTTCTTTCTTTTAAATCTCTATCATCAATTAATCCTGAACATGCAACCCAGATTTATTATCCTCTTTAACAGCCAACTTAACACTAACCCTAAAAGAAGGGATTATCACCACCCTCTTTTTAACACCACCACCACAATCACCTTCACAGAAAACTCCAAAATCGCCCTGGAAAAGAATTATATCAAAGTTGCACACCAAAATCGTCAAATAATACACATACACACAATTGCAGAGGTGACTATCTTGGCATTTTAGTTATTTCACTTCGGCCAGAGACGAACCTTGGACACCAAAGTTCCCCACAGGGACGACAACTGCACTTTCGAAGTTGTTGCAAATTTTGACCAAACCATAGAGGCGAATTTTGCAATTTACTCTTTAAAGGAGCTTTATAATTGGTTATGTGGACGCTACCAAATGGAAAGTCTTGAGTTGCGGGCAATTGGTGAGGAAACTTCTAAGCATCTTGGCAGTGATATTAACATAGAGAAATTTTAACTGCAACAGCTTGCTAAACCCATTAAATGTTAACGAAAGCTCAAAATCACAACCTGAGATTTTTAAGTATTCTAATCCTTGTAGTGAAAAGAATGATGAGGCCAACTTGTAGTGATAGGCTGATCGATTCTCGAATGTGAAGCGCTTCAAAGGATTCTTCCTTGAAAGATAAAGAATTATCTGGTCGATCTCAGGTACCATTGCTTGTTCAAATGACAAAGTAAGCTCCACTAGCGGACCCTTGTGTAGCAGCAAAATTTGGAAGATAGCATTAGCAAGCTTATTGTTGGTGATTTGATTCTCAAAAGAGGATCCTTTAAACAATTTGTCATCCAATACAAGTTTAGGAATGCTTGCCCAACAGTATCTCCACTTCCTTGACAAGATGCTTGTCCTCAATGCATCTCGAATTGGCAAAAAAGTTAGAATGTTATCAATTATCTCCTGAGGAAGGGTGCTTATTATATCTGAACTTAACCGTTGAGCTTTCATCTCTTAATGACCTCAGAGTTCGATGATTCACAAGGCTGCAATGTAGAATGAAAAGTCATATAGCATAACCTTTTCTACCTAATATTAATCATTACATATGTGTGTAACAGTGTAACAAATCAATAAAAAAGATAGATGAACCATTTGTAAGCTTTTCTTTTGATAGATCTGTTGCATTGCAAATTATCATGTCTCTTTCTGAAGATACAACTGACTATACGAAACAACTAAGCTATTTTAACTACTAAAGGGATAGGATAGATATAATAACTAAAAGTAATTAACAAAACAATCAAAAAACTTTCAGTATCCGTTTCGAAAAACTAACACAAAAAACCGATTTGTACCAAAGTAGCCAACACTTCCATAAAACACTATTTGCGAACTATATTCAAATCCTGCAAAATCATTAAAAATATACAATAACACAAAAATTTAATAACGCTAAAACATGTTAGGATCGATTTGGACCGGTATTAGTAGGGCTAGTTCAATCAACAAAGGTAAATCGCTTCATTAATTAATCATAAAGCAGAAAAATTGAAGCTTAGAGAATAACTTACCTCCAAGTTGTGTTCATAAACTTTTGGAATTTTTATCCACCGTCGTTAATGAGGAGATTATATATACTTTGCGTGGCTAGTCCAAAATTTTGGCCGAAAGTCTTGTTTCCAAAACCCTTCCAAATCATATATGGAGTATTTATTATTTTTACCAAAAATAGTATTTTCTTTTTCTTAGTTTAAAAACTAATGTCAAGAGTTTTTGTACAATTTTTTTTGGTAAAAGGGTTAATTCACTCCGGTCAAATAGAGTTTTTGTACAATTCATCTAAAGAACTATTGTTTTATTTGTTATTTAGTAGCGAGCGTGAATATAGATACGGGTTTACGTATAAGTTGATTTGGTTTTGATTGTTTTTATCGATCATGTGGTCCATCAAGTATATATATGGTTCGGGTTTAAGGAAAATTCAAGAGCTTATATGAAAATTAACACTACGAAGCAACTAACTATGTGGTCCATCGAGGTCTCAGACTCTCGAGGGAAACCCAATTGGAACCCTGTCCACTGTATAGTGTTAACTAACTATGTATTTGTAGGTCACTTTTAACTATTTTCGTAAATCTTACACATGTTATCCTAGTTTTCACGATGAATGTATCATCATCTTTGAGTCACCATCATGTCATCATTCAACACATCACCAAAATAACACTTTTACATGTTAGGTCGGTACCTTTATCACCACCAAACCTATTTTTTAACAAATTTAATTAAAAACTACTCCCTCCATCCCAAAATTATTGTACCCTTTTGATTTTTTCGGTCTTTATTTTTCAACTTTGACCTTAAGTATTTTTATTCATATTAGATAATACTTGAAACAAAATATATGAATGGATTGAGTTTTAAGAGTATTTTCATCTGGTATATTTTTTTATCAAAAATTGTATAATACAAACAAAAATATTTATAGTCAAAGTTGAGAAAGAAAGAACGAAAAAGACAATGGGGGACAATAAATTTGGGAAGGGAGTAACTTAAACTTTTATTTGTAATTAAAAATTAAAAACATCATACATATTAAAAAACTTAAATTAAACTTCATGAGAAAGGTGTTTGACCAAATTGGCACGATGTTTATTGTGCTTCTGACGATTTGATTTGTTTGATAACTTGTAACGTTTGTTTATGGGTTCGTACAAGGTTGTCGGGTTAATGTGCTTCCTCCATATACCAATCGGAAGATATTGGCTTCCATTTGTGTTTTCGAATCATATTATGCAATATAATGCAAGTATACATCCCATTCCTTATTCTTTTCAGAAGCATCAGTCATACGGATTTTCTAACATAGCAATTATTTTTTGAGAACACCAAATGCTTGTTTTACATCTTTCCTTCCCGCTTCATGCATTTGCTTATACCGTATTCGCTTGTGGTCATCATTTTCTAGATGTGAATCGACTTAACAAGTGTTATCCATTCTAGATATATCCCGTCAACTAGATAATATTCCCATCTGTACTTACGGCGTTAGCAACAAATGGAACCTATATTGCTTTTCCTTCTTTGAGATCGTTAAATAGAGACGATTGATGTATAATGTCTGATGTCATTGTTCACACCAGAAACACCATAGAAAACATGTCATATCCATAAGGCTTGTGACGCAACAGTTCCAGCAAAATAAATGGATTTGGACCATGATCATGTCTACAATAGTCATTTATATGCATTCGGACAACCAAACCACTCCCCAATTTATACAATAAAGATTTCTTAATATTCTTGGAAGCCTGTGCTTTTCTTCATGAAACCGATAAAGCTTTTCAACATCAATGTAAGTAGGTTTTCGCAAATACTCTGCTCCATATATTACAAAAAATCCAAGAGAATCACGAGAAGTTGATGCACCCATTTGGAAATATTTATCGAGAGCGCCAGGAACGGTGTCGTTTGCCAGTTGACGAATTGCGGAGGTGCACTTCATCAATGCCGAAATGCCTTCTCTTCCGGAACAATCAATATTATTATGAAAGAATGCACAATGATTAATTACATCTTCAACTATATTTATGAATAGCTCTTGACTCATTCCGAACCTCTTACGGAAATTATATGCATCGTACATCGGAGGCGCACTAAACTAGGCGACGACTAAACAATCATGACTCTATAAGGATCTCTATTTACGATTTTTCTCGTCTGTCACGAAGTTTCACCTTGTCATCTATTCCTAATAAACAATAACGGTCTTTAAAAAAAGTAACAAGTCCCTACAAGTAACTTCTTCTTCTTCTCCAGATGAGTTTGTGAACATGAATGTTTTAGAATTCATTTAGATAATGAGGAATGATAAATATTTTGTTTGAGTTTTGTAAATATTGAGAAAGATGATGTTTGAAGTTGTGTATATAAAAATGATGATGTATGAGGGTTTTTCTAGATAAGTAAAATGATAAAGTTTAATTTTTCTTAATCTATGTTAACGTTTAAAACATTGGGTCCCACAAAATTAGCCGTTCTATTTTTCCCCTTAATTCGTGAGAGGTGATGGTCACCACCTCTATCTTATTTTTTTTCCTTGCATGACGCGTGATGGAGGTGATAATAGGGATGGCTCACCCTCCATAAAAACCAGCTTTAAAGACACTTATAAACCCAAAATATTAAAAGCAGTTACCACTCTACTCTTAAAGATATAACTGTTTACATCATATCTCTCCAAACCTCAAATAGTAACCGAATGAATTGTTCGTAGTAAAACCTGGCATAGTAACCGTTTACAAAATAACCACCCACCCGCTACACATAACTACTCACAACCAACTTAATCTATACTACTATATAATGCATGAGTTTTCTCCTCATCAAAATATTAAAAAAAAAAAAAAAAGTAACTTTTCATAACCTCTAAAGGTATAAACTCTTTCCTATTATAAATAACCCAATGAAACCCAAGTTAACCGTTTGAGATCGACCTAAAACACAATATACAAATTATAACGTCTCTCATTTCCATGCCTCTCAAGATCAATAAATAAAAATCATCACCCAATTCTTGATCATAAACTCCATAATCTTGAAACCCAAACACCCCAAATCTCATCTCGTTCATCTTTTTTCTTTTCTTCACACGCAATAATGGCAGAAACAAGAATCTTGGAGATCAACTTAATCTCAGCCCAGAACCTAAAAATCCCAAACTCCGCTAAAATGCGCCGTATCCACACCTACGCTATCGCATACATCGACCCTTCTGCTAAACTACGCACCAGTTTAGACACTGTAGGCGGAGAAAACCCTACATGGAACGAAAAGTTCATTTTTCGCGTCTCACCGCATTTTATATACGGCGATACGTCTGCGGTCCAGTTTGAGATTTACGCGACTGGGTATATAAGGGATTATCTGGTTGGGAATGTGAGGTTTTTGTTGAGTAGTAGTACGCTGACGTCAGCGAAGACTGGTGCTGTTATTGGTACTCCTGCGTTTTCTGCGGTGCATATTCGGAGGCCGAGTGGACGTGTGCATGGCGTGTTGAATATCGCGGCTACGGTTTACGAAAGCTCTGATTTCGCTGCGTTTAGTGGGATGTCTGCGGTTTGTTTTCGCGATTTGATCGGCGAGAAGGAGAATGAGGACGTGGCGAAGAGTAAAAGGCGCGAAAGAAGGATGTCGTGGCATTTGAGTAGAGATGGATCAAAACGGAGCGAAAGGAGCGAAAAAAGTGAAAAAAGTTCGGGTGGGGATTCTTGCGAGTTTCCGAGGTGTGATTCTGTTGAGTTTTCGGACGGGAATGATTCGACAACGTCTTCATCTACGACATCGTCAGTCACGGCTGGTGCGTTGAAGGAGTTGAACGGCGCGAGATCTGGTAATTTGGCGGGAAAGAAAGAATCGAATTTGGCGGGAAAAAAGGAAGGTAAATCGGATGGTGGAGGATTGATGTGTGGGTTGATGTTACAAAGAAGGTTTAGTTTCTGTCCGTCGGATCAGAATCTGTTGGCATTAGCTGGATTTCATGGAAGGAAATTCAACGGTTGAGATTAGATTTCAGATTAAGTGGTTAGTTAGTTAGTTAGTTGATTGTTTGTTGGGTGAATTTGGGTAAAAGTTGAAAAATTACTGTTTTGATCTTTTGGGTGAATTCGACTGCTTGTGTTATATGTGTGATGATGAAGAGATGAAGGTACAAGTACAAATTCTTTTTTGTCAAAAACTGATTTGAGTTATGGAAATAAGGTTTGTTTGGTTTCATTTTTTAGTAATTAGAGTTTCTGTTATTGGTTTCGAAATGTGGTTCGGTAAAGTGTAAACATTTCAGATCATACCATTGTTTCG
This sequence comes from Artemisia annua, assembly GCA_014162995.1. Classification (NCBI taxonomy): domain Eukaryota; kingdom Viridiplantae; phylum Streptophyta; class Magnoliopsida; order Asterales; family Asteraceae; genus Artemisia; species Artemisia annua. Next base: position 93,752 of record LBNU01011375.1, on the reverse strand, counting down.
GCATCTCAGTTTACTTGTATGACATTTTTTGGTGTATTCATTTTGATCGCTTTCTGAAGCTTCTGAGTATGTCTTTTTATCTTATATAGACTTATATTTCTTGAGCACTATTTTTTGTATGCTGTTTTAATCGATTATATAAAGTTAGCGATTGGTATTATGCTCGAAAGCTTAACAAGTAATGGATCTGATGTTCGCAACTAATGAAGTAAAAGTATTAGATTTCTTTATAAGTGTAAGACTTTATGAGCAGTGTCTTGGTGAGGTCACAGAGTTAGTTGTACCCGGCTACACGCGTTGAAGTTGTGCTCTAGAGTAAATACAAACCAAATGAGTCCTTTTTAGTACGAAACTAAAATATGAAATTAAGCTTATGAGTGAAGGAAATAGAGTACTGAACTTAAAAGTGTACCAGTATATGAATTTAAGCAGCTACTTCCTGATCTCTCTGGATGTTCGTTTGAGTATCATGTTGCGTATTACTAGCTTCTAATTAAGGTGCTCAAAATTAAGATTGTAGTCATTGTTCTATGATATACTTTTCATGGTCTCATTTATCAGCTCTTTCATCATGGACTTAACAAGCTTATTGGGCTGATTATTGTAGCGTAACTCACGCATTTCACATGTGTATGTTTTAGAAGATTCTTAAAACCGTAACATAAGTAGTACAAAAACATCTTGAATTGTTCATACAAAAGCTGTTTCTTTATTCTTCAATCTCATCAGAAGAGAGTTAGTCATACAATCATTTTCTATCAACTTCTACTTATGTTCTACTAGAAAGGAAGGCTAATCAACTTCACAAAAGTACTTCTGTCTCTTTGGTATGCATCTTCATTTTTTTTTTTTTTTTTTTTTTTTTTTTTGGAAGGCCTTCAGTATGCATTTTAATGTATACTAGGCAGATGATCTAAACAAATGTGTAAATTTTTATTGCATTTTAGATAATCTAAACATGGTGTATCCGACCACTAATTATTTAAATGTGAATTTATAATGCACTTACAGATCGATAAAATAGTACTGGGGTCAAATTAATTTGCTGATAATTAGCCTTTATTTTACTGAAAGGGTGAATATTGCATGACCAATACTTACAACTGTGATTATCTGTGTGGATCGAACCCAATCACAGTTAGATATATTGCTTTCTTATTTTAGATATAAAGCCAGTATCCAAATGATCAATACCAGATATGGTTTTAAGTACCATACAACTAACATGATGTTTAACATGTTTTCACCTAATTTTTCTTCGTCAATGTTACCATTAAACCATACTTCAAGTTCAGGATAACCGAATGATCCTGAGTATCTGGATGACCGTCCACCATTTTGACATTGTAATTGTATGTAATATATTGTGGCTGCCACTATTTTCAGTTGGATTAGTGATAATTCTTTACCCAAGCAAGCTCTCAGACCTGAATGAAATGCTGTGAACTTATAAGACGGCATATGCTTGATCCCTCTTTGTTCTAATATCCATCTCTCCTTGTTCTGATATCCATGTGCTTGATCTCTCCTTGTTCTGATATCCATCTCTTTGGCCTGAACTCCAAGCAGTCTTGACCACATATTGTCTCCATTCTTCCCATTGTATACGAATGTAAGAATATTTTGGTGCCTGGATGAACTCGGTGACCGCTTGGCAGAGTGTCTGCTACTAGTGGAACTTTTGGGTTGCGGGGACATAATGCTGCATGAAGATAAACTAACCTTTGCAACTCTTTTGTTCTTGAATCTCTTCACTTATCTTACGTTCGACTAAAGGATTTTTCATTAGGAGATAGAAGAACCAAGTAAGAGTTAGGCTTGTGGCATCTCTCCCTGCAATCATAAGATTAAATAAAGTATCTTTGATAAATTTGCAAGGGTTACCATGGTGGTCCTTGTATTCCCTCAAAAATCCTGTTAGTAACCTTACATCTTCTAATTATCTTTCTCCAAATCATCAGCATAGAGTTGCTTTTCTTGTTTTTCCTTTATTAACTTGTAGAAAAGCTCATCAGCTACCTTGCTGGCATCAGTCGCATGCTTCTCGTTTCCATTTTGTAGCCAATATAAAAACTTCCATAAAAATGATGGGAGAAAATGTGGATTGAAGATAGTCTTTTGAGACTTGGAGATGGCAGCGTCATATGCATTGTAAGGAAGATCAACTGATAAGGTTTCAAGATCATAGTTAAATAGTAATTCATGATGACATCAAAACTTAGCCCTCTGGAGTTTGGAAAATATTATGTAAGTCCGTCTTTGATCCTTTTTCTGATATGTTATCAAAAACGGGCACAAGCTTTTTGTGCATGTCAATCCACATGGTTTCTCCACCAGTTTCTTAATTGCATAGTTGATAAGCGACATGGTTGTTTTTGTTAAATTGTAGTTAATTTTATTAACGATAAATGTCTAGAATCGAACGCGAGACCTCGGGATTGCACACATTACAAACGAGAATTAAAGTATAATAATAATTATATTAATAGTTAGTTTATAACTATTATTTAAACACTAAACGGACTTAACGGTCGTTAGTTATTAAGGTTAAGGACTAACTACCGTTAGATGACAAAAGAAAAGGACTAGGATGAAAATAGGAGCCAAGAAGGATCTAGAATCCCCTTGGGACTCCTTAGGCCGGTCGAACAAAGGGAGGGGAACCCAATCCCACTCCAACTTGTCCTCCAAGTTTCATCTAGTATAAATACAAAGGCTTAGGGTTATTTGTTTCTCACCTCTTGTGCACACACATAACCCTAAATCTTTCTTTCCTCTCTTTTGGTTCTTGGCCGATCGTCCCTAGCTCCCTAACAAGGGTTTGGGTCGAATTTTTGTTAAGCAAAAATTTAGTGTTTGTTTACTTGCATCAACCTTTAATTCGTTAGTAGTTTGTGTGTACAAGAACGAGGTAATAACTCATTATAGTTATTATCAAGAGATCGAATAACAAAAAGGTAAGGGGTTATTCATTGATCTATATAAACCCTAATTAGGGTTCATCACTTGTCAATCCCTAATCAAGAATTGCAATTGAGGTATGTTTTCTATTTATGTTTTAGTTAATAATTAACATGTTATACTTGATCCTATTGCTTCCGCTATTATGTGCTACTTTGTGTTTTATTTATATGATTGTCATGATACATATTTTCTAACAGTTTTGCGTTGCAATTCCCACAGCTTGGGATCACTATTGAAGATACCATTACCAAGGATATCTAAAATTTATGTAAACACAGCATGTTTCAGCTCGTAATTGCGATAGTTGGTGGCTGTTAAATACTGAAAGTTGGCTGGATAACTCGTGACAAGCATGTCACGGTTGATAAACCAAGGGCCTTTGAGCATGAATGTACCTCCGTTTTGTTTTAAATAATCGGTGACATAATCATGAAAGCGATGAAAGTTCCATAACAGGCTCGGTGTCATACCTAATATAGGCCAATTGGTGGCAAATACCGATTTTTGAGTTCTAAGTTTATTGTAAAAGTAAAGAGAAATGGTATAAGTGACATAATCAGGAAAGAAAACATATATGAGTATTGCAGAAATGATATGTTGATAGATACAAATTATCTGTTTGGGGCTTGGTACACAAGTTCATTTAGTAGTAGACATAAATACAGGAAAACAGCATCTACAAACTAACTGGGTTATTCGATAAAAAGAAGCACCCGGCTACTATAAGAAAGTCAAATGATTTTTTAGTGATAGTAGTCGTTTTAGTAAAACGATAATTCTAAAAGTAGCTATATATCTAGTATGGCATTTCTATCATGTACATTCCCCACTGAAAACTAGGACATCCCAATCAATACAGTAAGAATATACGATATTGTTACATGTGACAGTATTTGTGTTTTGTATGACAAATTTCGCTAAATTTCCTTCTGTATATATTATTGAAAATATTATAACTCTTCTGCCAACCTGAGAGGCATTGAGGATGGGCATCTTGTGAAGGAAGTGAAGGTATTGTTGGGCAAGCATTCCTGGACATGTATTTGATGACAAATTGTTCGAAGGATCCTCTTTTGACAATCAATTCACGGAGCATAAGCTTGCTAATGCTATCTTCCAAATTTTGCTGCTACACAAGGGTCCGTTAAGTGGACTTTACTTAATTTGTCTAGTGAGCTTGAAATGGTTTCTGAGATTGACAGGACAATTCTTTATCTTTCAAGGAGCAATATATACTTTGAAGTACTTCAACATAGAGAATTGTTCACCCAAAAACTATAAGCTGTCGTCTTCTTTCTTTTCATTGCAACAAATAGAAGACATAGATGTCTCATATTGTGATTTTGAGCCGTCTTTAACATTTAGTGGATTTAGTATGTTGAGGTGGCTGAGATTTTCCGATGTTGAGATCATTCCCAAGATGCTTAAGCGTTTCCTTACTAATCGCCCGCAACTTGAGCATTTCCATTTGGTAATGTCCATATAACTACTTATGAAGCTTCCTAGAATAAATACGTTCTAATAAAAGATTTTGATGCAGACCGGAAATGCAAAAGATTTTACAAGAGGAAACAAGTTAACATTTGTCGAGTTGTTTGAGCGTTTGCCTTCAGTTGAGCTTTTGGCAATCTCATAGCATTATATGAAGGTAATGTAAGTTTTATATTTAGATCTCATATAAGAATATTGAGTATGCTAATTCTGGTTTTGTTGTCCGATTACAGTACTTTGGTACACTTGGTGTTCCACAAAAGCTCTCAAAACCGCTAGCCCATCTCACACATCTCTTTTTGGGTGTGTGCTTTACAGAGCAAGATGAGCTTTCCGCTACCCTTTGCTTGATCAATAGCTCCCCACATTTAGAAAAACTTTTATCTCCAGGTAAATGCAATGATTTTGTCCCATTTGTTTTCATATTTGATCCATGACTCCATCCCCATTACCCTTTAGGAATCAAAAGCGAAACTAGTCACATACCTGAAGGACCCTTAGGGTCTCAGATGTCAAACAAAAGAATGCATAAACCATATCTGTAATTAGAATTGGGGGCCATTTTTCTAGATTTACAAAAATTTAGAGGGATCATTCATTCAATTTACCTTCTTTTTTATTCTGTCTAACTTTGTGATTTGGTATACTACAATGAACAGCTAAAGGTTCCAACAACTTCCATGGATTTTCTTGATATTCAAGACTCGTCGGGCTTTAAGTTGGATCATCTTGAGGAATTGCAGATGGTAGACTTTAATAACTTAGCTATAGAGATAACTTTTGTGAAGCTTGTCTTTGCTAGTTCACCTATGCTAAAGAAAGTACGAATAGAGCTTAACGCCAACGTTTTAGTTGATGAAGAAGTGAGGATGCTTAGAGACTTTGTAAAGTTGTCATTTCCACGTGCATTACCTTCCGCAAAACTAATCATTGAACGCCCGACAACTTCTTCCTAAAGGTTGCTACCTTGGTAATGCTAAGACTAAATATTACAAAGCACATTGCTTTTAGGAGTATTCTAATTAAACATGTTTAGATCATGTGATTTTTGGTTGATTGTGAATTGTTAACCCTTCGCCAGTTTATTTGATAATTTTGTTCTCTTTGGAATTCGGATTGTGCTAAAACTTTTTTACACGCACATTGAATGGGTAAAACCCGAAAGTTTGTAATATCTTCATGTTTTTACCTTTTAGCCATAAACATTGTCATTTATCAAAACAATCGTTATTCTTACTCAACTTAACGGTCGACTTAAACATAAGAAAAAAAAAAGAATCTAACAAAGCTTTACCTTATTCACTTTTTTTTATTTTTACTACATAAATTTACAAGTTAGGTTTCAAACCCGTACTAGACCAAAATGATTGGGCTTTCAATTCTAAGCCCAACATAAATCCCATTATGCTTAATTTTCAGCCATTCGGTTATTTAAGGAGGCGGCGCATTGAGTCATTAAGACGTTGACAGCTGTTTGCCGACAGCAACATGACAAGTAAGATCTACTTTCGACACCCACTAGTAATTTAATATTTCTCCGTGCTTGAATAAATGTTCACTTTTACTTTTTGCGGTATTTCTTATTTAACTTTGACCTTATAATATTTGATGCAAAATATATGAATGAATTGGATTTTAAATGCAGTTTCATTAGTATAATTTTTATCAAGTATTATAAACATAACAAAATTATTTAAGATCAAAGTTGAATAAGAAATATTGTAAAAAATCAAAGTGGACATTTATTTAGAGACAGAATGAGTAAAACAATTATTTGTATACCTAAAACATCGAACCTAAATTTACACCTAAAGATTTAATTGGTGCATTTAAATAAGTGGTTGGTGAAAAATGATAACAGAGAATAAGTGTATTACACTTGTTATAAAATGAATGGAGTAAGTGTAACTTTAAGTCTCTTTTATAGGCATATATATCAAAACTCACAAAAGTTAAAACCAGTGTTTAAAACCCGGGTTGAACCTGGAACCGGCTCGGAGACCGGGGTAGCTGTGACCGGGTTTTTGTATGTTTGAGAACCGGATTAAACCGTCGGTTTTTCGTTAACCCGGTTTGATAAACCCGGCCGGGTCAAGATTTTTTATCAAAAAATCTAACAAAATATTTGTTTCCATCACTTTTCCTAAGTTTAATCGACAAAATTTAAGTGGTGAGGATTAATTTAAAATTTCATAAAATGATAGATAAAAGTTATAAATATTTTAGAACCACCAACTAATATAGTTTTAGTATAGATTCTTATAACTTATAATCAACGTTGATTGCTGTTACAAATCTTTGCTATATTATTATTGATGTAGAACTTAAAAGCAAAGCTTATTGGTAGATTATCAATCTTTTTCATCGTTTTAATCGAATGTAGGAATAAAGTTGGATAAATCATGAGATCATGCAACATTACATATTAAATATAGGGAAAAAAAGTATACATTAGTATAGAACCGGTTCGACCCGGCGGTTCAACCAGTTGAAACGGTGACCCGGTGAACCGGCAACAAAAGCAGGTCGATAAAAAGACCGGGTTTTAAAACATTGACTAAAACAACAATGGTATAGTAGGTATAGTGGTAATGTCTTTGGTCACCTCGCTAGGAATGTATATTTTGGTTGACAAGTGAAACGTCATAAACATGCCGGGGATTAAATAGATGACGCACCGTACATTTAAATAAAAAAAGGTTCGCCCTCTCCAAATAACCCGAACAAAGTAAAATCGCTATCATTAACCATTTTCCAAAAATAAGAAAGTAAAACAGTTGATGGTGGGCTGTTTCTCTGCACGCCACCAGCCTGTTTAACGGTGTGCCGCCATAAAGAGCATTGATACAGTGTGTGTGACAGGCCCACTATTATTTGTGGAGAACCACCATTCACGCAGTTGACTTCAATTTTAGTATTACTATTGTAGATGTGATGTGGCATGTATCGTTACTTCTGATTGGACTCCACGTATATCCAATCGACGAATACTATACTACTTACTATTCTAAAAAAATATTGCAAACAATTTTTACCCAATGTTTATCGAGTTACATAGTGTGAACATGTTAGACCATTCGTAGTGCTATCAGTCGAAGACTCGGTCGACACCACAAAAGACGCATCATCCCATTACCCCCCACCCAACCAGACGCGTCCTAGGCCAAGGAAAAAGAGAACTCAGTCGTAAATAAAACTAAGTTGTGTGAGTATGTTTGTGTGTGCGGCCGGTGTTTTATTTAATTGATTTTTGTGGGGCATGTTTTGATGGTGTCTTCGGTCTTTTCATTATACTAAGTTAGTCATGAAATTAATACAGAGAAAGAAAGCTAGGTGACAATGATGTCATCGATCCTGTTGTGATCACCTCACTCATCTAAACATTTTCACTCGATGGGCAAAAAAAAGATGCAGCCATAGCCGTATCACATTACTTTTCTATTACTCAGCCACTGCTCACATTTTTTTTTACTTTCATTAACAATTTATTTATACTCACTGTATTTAAATAAATAAAACGAATACAAACTGACACAACGCTCATAGACAAAGATTATCGAACCATCGCAAAAGTCACCCCTCACGTATGAAATAAAAAACTCTTAAGTGATCATATACTTGAACAATTTAGTTTGCTACTTATAAGACCATGTGTAATAATATGCATGGACGTAGCTACGGGTCATCATCCAAGACCACGCATGGTTTGCTAGAATACCACTAACACATGTGGTGGGTGGATTTTTGGTTGTTTTAATGTTTGATAAACATATGCGCTCAAAAGTTGGAAAAGGTAACCCAACGGTTAAATCTGCGAGTGTATCATAAGGTATATATGTGTTTAAGTGAGATATGTTTCTGTGTTGGGTTTGGTGTTAATTACTACAGGCGTTTAGTTGTTGGTTTAGTGATGGGAGAGGATCCTGATGTGTCGTTGATTTGACCCGACCACGCCACCACCACCACCATTGATAAAGCTTACTCTATCGTTAGCATTAATGCATGCATTCCCTACCTCTCGACCGTGATAAACTCAATTACAACTCATGGAGCGAGCTTTTTAAACGTTTTCGCAAGACTTATTGTATCCAAAAACATCTTGAGGACACTTCATCTAGCTCACCGACACCCGAATTTGCCAAAACCGATTCACTCGTTGTCATGTGGTTATATGCCACTATATCTCCCAAGCTAGTCGACATGTTACTCGATCCGGATGCATCAGCCTACGCCATTTGGGACTATCTGTAGAAAATATTCCACGACAACAAGCATAATCGCATTATTCAGTTGGATAATGATATTCGGAACATGCGTTTATGTACTCAAAAAGTCTCGGATTACTTTCAAGATATCAAGAACAAAGTAGATCGTCTTGCTAATCTTGGAGCACCCGTAATCGATTCTAACATTATCACATATGCTATCAATGGCCTCGGTAAGAAGTTTTCTCACATTGCTCGTATTGTTAGACATCCCGATAAACTTCTCGACTTTGAGATTACGCAGCCCATGGTCCGCGTATACTTTCTCGGATCTCGTAATGATTATAATTGGGACCCATAACGTTTTTTTTAAGGTAATAAAAGTAGAAATAAATAGAAGTATTTTTAAGATTTCTAGGTGGAATTTTGTGTTAAAAATTACTAGTAGTGATTTAAAAGTTATTTATAGGATTTTTAAAGGGTTAAAAATTGGGTAAAATGGCCGTTTGTCGGGAAAAAAATGGGTGCAATTTTAAATGCGACCACTACTTTTCATTTAAACAAAAAACTATTGTTGGAGTTTCATATATAATAATAATAATAATAATAATAATAATAATAATAATAATGTGGTTGGTCACTACAAGGTGCTATAACACGAGAAAGGGTGTTGTTCGCTCACGTTATAGGTCGAAAATGAGGGCAATAACGCCTCATATTGCGAGCTCTAAATTTGGTCTAGTCGGCTAATATAATGGCTGAAATTAATCAAAAGAATAATGAAAATTTGAAGCTGGGTTTATGGAATCGTTGAGTCGTTATTGACTCCTTGTCGACAATATTTTTTCTAATATAAACAAATAGCGTAAACCGAAGTTTGTGGAATCCTTTCGATATTGTCATGATGTAAAACACATATATTTGCTTTTAGCATCATAATCCTCAATTGTGTCAATTGAATTTTGCCCTATGGAACCAAAAATATTATAATAACGTATTTTACTAAAATTTGTTAAATGAATTGTTGCAAAGTGGTGAGACATGAGTCATGAGTTCATATGTCCAAAAGTTGACATTGCTGGAAAGTTATTTGCGTTGGTTTATAGTGGGGTTACATACTAACCACAAATTTTCTAATAATCTTGTCTTCATTGCACTTGTTAATTCCTAAAGCTATTGTATTGGCCATGAGATCACCCTTTTTAACCCTTTTAAGATCTTAATTGTAAAGTTTGTAATATTTGAAATGATGTGTTCCGAATCTTTACTATAAGTAATAGTGATGAAGCAAACAGATGTAGTCCGATTGTGGCAAATATACTCTTTTAAAATGCATGTTGTTGATGTCTTTGGATATGTCCATTGGATCATTTTCCTTTTGATAAAGATTTGTGTTTTGTCATATGTGATCAACAACCGTTAGTGAAGTAAGTACATATAATTGTCAAAAAAAGAGGTAGTACATATTTGACGTATTTTAAACAAGATATTAAGGGTGTCACTAGTGTGGAAAGGGAAAAGGAAAGTGAATGCAAAGAATGGGTGATGGTGGCTAATCAATCTCTTACCCTCTAATTTACTCTATGAGTTGCGATCATGTGAAAAGAAAAAAATTTTAAAAAGTCTAGAAAGCCACTAAGCTAGTGCTATGTGTACCCCACCCACTCCCTCCATTTTTTCTTTAATATTTTCGGTTAGAGAGCATTTTGGTCATTTGGCCCGTTTTTTTAATTCCACCTTAAATTTCAAATGCAAATAACTTTCAAACGACAAACTTTTACAAAAAACCGATTTCACCATAATTTTTAAAATATAATCATGTTTAATTTGGTATAAATCTTTTTAATTTTTTCGAAACTTTTTTTTTGACATATTTATTGGGTCATGATTTTCTTGAAAATTTTAGCATTTTGGCATTTTCGGCATTTTCGGCTATAATTTTGTCTAGTTTAAAAGCTGAATTTTGCAAAACTTAAAACACGAAAGTGGTAGCTTCTTGGCCATTCTTTACCCAGAAATTTGAATCACTCAAATCCAATATGATATGAGTAAGTATCGCGCGTTAAAGATGCCTTCTTAGTCATATTTAGTGCACACAAAGTGTTTGATAAAATGACTAAAAGAGATTTTTCATATAAAAATACATTTAAATGCACTAATTGGTCAAGTTATTTTCAGTTTACCAAAACTATCAGTTTATTTTGTTCAATAGAATTGACGAACCCAAACATTTGATCAAATTGATGAACCTGAAAAGAGCTGTGATCAATTTGATGAACCCAAACATTTGATCAAATTTGATGAACCTGAAATTGATGAACCTGAAAAAATTAATGAACCTGAAATTGATGAACCTGAAATTGATGAACCTGAAACTTGATGAACCTGAAAAAATTGATAAACCCAAACATTTGATCAAATTTGATGAACCTGAAATTGATGAATCTGAAAAAATTGATGAACCTAAAATGGATGAACCAAAGTAACTGATGAACAAAATGTCCTTTTTAAAAATCAGTTAATAAGGTTCATCAGTTAATATGGTGCATCAGTTAAAAAAAAAAAAAAAAAAAAAAAAAAAAAAAAAAAAAGCTTTTTGAATCTTACATTAATAAAATGACTAAAGGTGCATTGTTGTACAAAAATTAGTGCATTTAACTCGATTTTAACACTAAAAATCTAAGCTAGACATTTTATCAAACACTTGGTGTGCAACAAAAATGACTAAAACGTCATCTTTAACATGCGATATCTCACTCATATCATATCGAATTTGAGTGATTCAAATTTCTTGATAAAGAGTGAACCAAAATCTACAACTTTCGTGTTTTAAATTTATCATGATTTGATTGATTTAAAGGTAAAAAATATGGCCAAAAATACCAAAAACATCAAGAAAATAAAAAACCATTGAATATGTAAAAAAAATAAATAATAAAATAAAAAATTAAAATAATTAACAAGATTTATACCAAAAGAGAATTAAATTTTAAAAATTATAAATCAGTTTTTTTTTAAGTTTGTCGTTTAAGAGATATGTGCGTTTGAATTTGAGGTGAAAAAAGAAAAAACGGGTAATTTTATGATTTTGCCCATATGCAGATTTTTTAAATAAAATAGGTAGGGGACACTTGTCAGCCTATGAACACTTTTTATTTTTTCCTACTTTCTAAAGGATCGGGTACCTATACTCTATAATGGTCCATTACCCGTTAGTGGGTAATAATTATATTACCCCTTTCAACCAAGCACCTTTAATCAATCCCTTTCCCATTCCCCACCTCCTAAAAATATTGGTAGTCCCTTACCCCCTTACCAACCCTAACCTCTGTTTTATTAATAGGATAAAATAGTTTTTATGGTTTTTTGTTTTGTATGATTTTTCTTTTACTATTTTTAACTTATCAAATTTATATTTTAGGGGTTTTTGCATATATATCCTTTCGAAAATGAATAATTACATATATATATATATATATATATATATATATATATATATCCAAAGCATGCATAAAAACCATTATACTATGTGCATAAAAAACTTGTACAAATGATATATATGTTGGTTTATGGACATAAATTAATAGACGTATGTTAAGATCAAACTCGAGATCACGGGATTGAACACTTTACGTATGAAGAGTAAATGAATAATAATTATTTCTAAATGTTATATATAATTATTAATAAACACAAAACATATAACGACCGTTAGTATTTAACGGAATAATGACTAACGACCGTTAGACGAATAAAAGGAAAGTTTTATATGTAGATAATTGGTAAGTCAAGAAGCTTCCGGAACAACCCATGTTCAACTTGAGCTCCAAGTTATCTATACCTATAAATACAAATCAAGAGTCATTAGTTTTTGTATCTCTTGTACACATACTAAACCCTAACTTTGTGTTTTTTTCTCCTCTTGTTCTATACTCGGCCGAACACCCTTTTTATTTCGACTTTTAGTTTTGCTAAAAACGTTTTGTGTTTAATTTTACTTGCATAAACATTTAATTGGTATTAGTACGTGTGTACAAGAACGTAATCTAACCACACTATTGATTATATCTTAGATTGAATAACAAAACGGTAAGGGGTTATTCGTGTAATCCTTATAAACCCTAATTAGGGTTCTTGTTCTTGATTTGAAGAATTGCATTAATTTGATTCTTGTTCGGGCTAGAATCAAAATGTACGTTTACTTTTATATTTGGTTATACATTATATGATCCTATACGCTTCCGCATGTATACTTGATGTTTATTGTTTATATTTATAATTAGTCATGTTATATAATTCCAACAGTGGTATCAGAGCCAGGTTATAATGTGTAATTAATTACCAAAACATATAAAAAACGAATTTTTAATTGTCGATTTATTGTAAAAAAAATATTTTTTGGTTGATTTATTGTAAAAAAAAATTTAGGGTTTTGGTTTTTCATTTTAATAATGATTAGAAACTCTAGGTTAACATGTTTATGTGTTTATGTAAATGATCTTGTGACTATATGCAATAATTGTTATGTGTAAATCCATGAAAACGTGCATGTTTAGCATGGATTTGATGTCTAAATAATTTAAATATGTTTAAATTGGCTATATGAATTAATTGTTAAAGTTATATCGTAAACATGTAAATTAATTGATAGATGTCGAATTGGGGAACACTCCAATATTAAGGAATCAATTATGTGTTATGAAAACCTAGAATTGATTTTTAATAGGATTATCGAATTAAGTTTGCATATGTCGACATGTTTTAATACATAGTACTGGTTATGTTATGTATGTTTTTATTTAATTGTTTTTTTTTAATTTGAATTACTTATGTTTTGTTTATTTATTGTAAAGACATGTTTATAAACAAAAAGGGTAATTTTTCGAATAGAAAAATAATATTGACTAAATATCTGGCGAAATTTGTTTTTGTTATTTAAGAATCAAAATTTCAAGGTTTAATTGAGTGATGTTTTTGTACCAACAGTTGAACGGCGGACTTGATTTGACAAACTATAAGGTGGGTTTAAGTAGAAACGGGTTTTTAATAAGCTTTGCGCTGACCTTTGTTTCTACGCTCGCTTGTGCGTCAAATTAAACTTACCTAGTACCACTATTTTTTGTACAATATCATCTTAAGTGCGAATTGACCTCAATTCCACTATGATTATCCGAAACACTAAGTCTTATGACTTATGAAAAAGTACGATATAGTGGATGATAATTGTAGGTAATTCCTTGATTGGTGAACCCAATACCTCAATCAAAAATTTGTTATTTTGATCTTAGTGAATTGGTAAATACAATTGTTTTGTAAAAATCAATGTTATGAAGTTGTATGTATGCTTCTTCATACATTATTTTGATTACACACATCAAAGTTACTACCCTTAAAATTAAGTTGAATGCCATTTAATTAAAGAACACTTGAAGTTGCAATTTACGTCATGTGAGAGCTTGGCTAGATTGCAATAGAAAGGTAAACTTTATAATTTTATTACTAGCAGATCAACTGAATGTAATGGAATTATGGGAGTTTGCAGTTTTTAAATTAGACTACTTAAATTGAGTAGGAAGTGAGAGCTTGGACTCAAGCCATTAGATGGGATGAAATATGCTTACATTGCAAATGGATTTTTGGCAAAGGTAAATCCCATAATGATCTAGGAATTGCAATATGATATTGGCAATTATTGTTCGACAATTACCTTGTTGGATATTATCATTACTAGCAGATCAACTGATGTAATGAAACTATGTCAATTAGGATCCTAGCTTTAAGAAAATATTATGGTTTATATGAATACTAGTTTCAAGANACATTGCAAATGGATTTTTGGCAAAGGTAAATCCCATAATGATCTAGGAATTGCAATATGATATTGGCAATTATTGTTCGACAATTACCTTGTTGGATATTATCATTACTAGCAGATCAACTGATGTAATGAAACTATGTCAATTAGGATCCTAGCTTTAAGAAAATATTATGGTTTATATGAATACTAGTTTCAAGACCCGGCCGATGGCCGGGCTAGCTTTGTGATGTTTTTTTTTTGTATTTAATGTTTATAAATAAAATAAAAAATAAAAACTAAAAAATAAACACATGAAAAATACGAAAATTATTATATAAAAAAATGAAATATAATGTATAATACAATACGAAAAAACGTTATTTTAGATAATAAAACATGTGAATAACATTAAAGAAAACTGATATGCTTAAAGGCGATGTAAGACTTCCTTGTAGACAACATTAGGTAAAAGTATTCACCCCACGATGGAGGAACATGATGAATACGCCCAATGCTAACGCCTCTTTTTCTTTCAGTCCATATTCTATCTTCTTTATTCCATACAAAATACTTTGGCATCTCCACGTACAATAGTGTTTGCGAAAGCTCATTAGTCTCGTTCAACTCCATCCATTTTAAGAACTTTGTTGTGTTTGCAGATTCTTTCTCGAGAGTAAAGTCAATGCTTTCACTGGCATAAAAAATAACAGACTGCTCGTTTGGCAAATGGAATGGTAACCTTTCTACAGCTGGGTACCTGTGATGTATATCGAATTTAAATATTCTCCAGGCCGCTTCACACGCAGATACATAACGACAGTCCAAGTATTCTTTAATTTCGTCTTTATCTTCCTCCTCAATAGCTGCGGTTATTCTGTCCGGGCCTTTGTTTATGTACTTGAAAAGATACTTGATGGAACCGAATTGGTTGCACCACTCTACATTTATGTGAGCTTGATACTCTCTGAGCAACCTAGGACTGTAAGGAACAACGCTGCCATTGTATAGTTCGGTACCACTCTTTGTAATTGACCTACCATTTTCTGGCCGTTTGTAGATAGCGTAACCACTTTCGTCAATGAAAGTACTCTCGTTGAATGTTTTCGGGAACTTTTTTGAGCAGTTGTTGCCAACCATGCACGAACAACTCTTATGACCAGGACCGCACGGTCCATGAATCATGAGTTCTTTGACAAGCGTGTAAAGTTCAGGATCAGTGTCCTTATCTGGAATTTCAGCAGAGATACATCGGTCAATGTCTGATGCATTTCGAAGTTTATCCTAGTTTTCCAACCAAATCAATAAATGGCAATGCGGCAAGCCACGCTTTTGGAATTCTATTGTGTAAACCTCTGCATATATATAAAAAAAATAAAAAAAGAAAACCAGTAAGACGTCTATTCACATTGAGAAATATCATAATTTTAAAAAAAAAATGGATTATATAATAACAGTTATAGGATAGTACCTGCTTTTACTTTACCAAATATATGTTTTTCCTTGATATCCTTTAAAAGACTATCAAGCTTGATCTTAAAAACCCTTGTCAGTACATCTGGTCTGTCTTCGGTTTTTAAGCCCCTTGTTTGTAAGAATCGCGTAATCTCCGGCCATTTAGGATTGCACGTGAATGTTATGAAAAGTTCCGGATATCCGTAAAATTTACACAACGCCATTGCATCCAAATAATTTTGTAACATATACCTGGGGCTACCAGTAACGGATGAAGGCAATATGACTTTTTTTCCGTGCACTTTGTTTTCAGGACTCGCTGAATCTGCTATCTCTTCCAATCGAGAATAAGTCTCACTTCTTAGATCCTTATTTTTGGTTCGTATGTACCTCATTCGCTCTGCCTCAATCATCGTATAACCGTCAACTAAAAATTGTTGAAACAATTTTCTACCATTAAGTATAGTAGAAAACACCCCTGGTCTGTCTTGTATTCGATGTGCAAACCACTCTCTCATGGTGACTCTTGTTCTTTGTTTCTCCGGAGTATCCTTTGTAACATGCGAGTGGTATATATCTGTCCTATAGCCATCCTCTGCATACGGAAACAACAAAGGATACTGTAGCGGAAGGTAGGAAACATGTAGCTCGCTAATCCTTTTTGTTTTCCCATTCTGTTTGTGAAGAATAATATTTCTTTCGTTATGTTCCAAATTAATATCACCTACAATTAGAGCCGCAACCTCGTCGGCTGTTGGTAAATCATAGTTTCTTCCATCATGAGGTCTCTTACCTATGAGTCTAAGCCTTAAATTATCATCTTTAGATGATGAACATCTGTGCCCAGCCATGCGAAACTTTTGGACTAATGGATTATCTTTGTCAAGCATATCTTTAAGTCCCTTTGCTAGGATACGGTCAATTTCTTTGACAGAAGAAGAAGGCCCATCATTTTCCTTACTGTAATTGTATAAAAAAATACATCAATTGTATTGTTGATAAAACAAAAAATGCAACAACAAATAATAATAATAAAACACACATAAAATAAACGTTGCAGAAAAAATGATTTCACGTATTATACCTCACAACTCTGATTCTGTTTTCAATTTCATTGGCTGTATCAAATATATATAGCTGTGAGAATTTAGGAGGTTCGTCCGGTTTAGGCAACAGGGTTCCAGCCACATGATAGTTCTCACCGTGTAATCTGAAACAGTAAGGTCCACGGCCTTTGTTGACAGAATGGTCAATCTTTCCACCCAGAGACGTAAATGCAAACATGGAATTGTATCTTCTGATGTTGTCAAGGAACGTATTACTTTTTGGGTGTTCCTTTTTTATAAGCCGCTTCAACAACGAAGGAGGATCTTTCAAAGCAACAGGCAATTTTACTTTACCTCGCATACAACATATAGAGTATCCATTATTATTTCCATTCGTTGATCCTCGTTTACTTTCATTCAACCAAAGCATGGCGCTACATGATTTACAACGATAAGTAGGATCTCCATGGTCTTTGTAATCTGCAGTAAGAAAATAATTTTTTTAAAAACATTTTTTAGGATCGTGAATTAAAAGTGTTACAACCTGATAATTTTACTTATTTATTTATTTATTGTAAATACCTTTAGAAAGGCCAACTGTATGATCTCTCGTAACATCTACAACATCATCCGCATCATCATCATAATCAAACATACATGAAGCATTGTCATCCAGGATCGCCTCATCGGGCAATACATTATTGGGATTACAATCATTATCACAACCAGATATGTTTGTAGGTGTCACATTATGGGCTGAAGACGATGTACCTCCTAAGTTATAAGATCATAATTATATAAAATTCAAATAAGGGAAATACGTATTTAGATAATAGTTACGTTCATTTTAACAAATTAATTATAACATAAAACAAACCTATTTCAAACGGGGCAGGGGATACATTTTTAAACCTTGAACGTGTATTGTTCAATGTTTTTGAACCTGGTAGGCAAGAAAAAAAAAAGATGTCACCGTTATGCTGGATCATTGGTACAGTTCAACCATAAAAAACACATTGATAATGGAAATAAAAAGAATATTGTAATCGTACTTGAGACAATATGCTGCAGTCTTGTTACGGGTAGGCATGGTATCTTAGGAATATCAGTTGACATTCGATCAATTACTGTACTCTGTGTATTTGCTGCAAACATTAAGATAATCATTATAAAAGCTACACAAAAATAAGTGTAATTTTTTTATTTTTTATTTTTTTTTTGCACAATACGACTAACAAAATTTATTTATTTATAATGAAATCTAACTTACAATTATCTACATTCACATTAAAATTCGGAGGTGTTCCGAAACTTGGATCGTCGTTCATAACAGTGGATGACCCACTTACGACAACTTCATCTGTACATGTGTTAACAACATGTTTTTTCGGCCTCCCTCTAGGCCGAGGTATTTTTGTTATCCCCTCATTTGGTGTTACAACTGATACATTAGCTTGAGTAACAATAGATTTGCGCGGTCTTCCTCTAGGTCGAGGCTGGGTTAGTTTCTCACTACCATCTGAAGGGGTTGCAGAAATGTCTGCAAGAAACATGAAATAGATTCGATATAATATGAGTAATTTTCTATATGACACTAAGCTTAATGTTATGAGGATTAACACGCATACAATTAATTTGAGAAAACGCACTTTGACTAACAGTAGATTTGTGCGGCCTTCCTTTAGGGAGAGGCTGAGCTTGTGTCACATTGTTGTCTGAAGGAGGTTTGTCAGGTGTAATAATATTTTCTTTATTGTTCACACCTGCATAACGATTACGATATTCTATATAAGGTATAACAACAACATATAATGAAATACCATTGTATAACTTAAACTTACTTGTTTGTTTTCCTTTAGGTCGCCCAACCTTTTGTAAAGGCGGAATGGGAGTATTCACAAACCTCAATTGGTTTACATTATCATATGAAATAGGAGATGGCGTCGTTTGAATATAAGGTATTGGATACGTTTTATTTGATAATCGAGACTTTTTAGGTTGTAGTACATGATCATCGAGTTCATCATTACAACATGATTCTGACATAGACAAAAATATTGATTAGATGAAATTATACATTTGTAAAAAAATGTTATGGCTTCAATATAAACAATTATAAAGTAAATATTTACCTGTATCATCCAAGCGAGGTCGTCCTGGTTTTCTTAACGCAAGTGAAGATTTGTTTGCGACCGATAATTCATACACAGATGCACCCTTTATCGTAGTAGGTGTTGTTCGAAGAGGCACGTTCAATGATTGTTTGTCGGATAATCGCGATTTTTACTTTGATACAAATGGTGTTCTTGTACTTCATTACATGATAAACTTGAAAAGTCTTTAAAAAAATCTAAAAATGGATGAATATTATGAGAAAAATGTATATATATACACACACAATATAATGGAAGGGCGGATATAATGATTTATTTTTAGCACAACACAATGTAAATGTCACACCCCCAAAAATGGTTTGCAGCGGAAAGTAATGTTTTTGGGGTGCGACTCAATTGGTACCACAACACAAGTGCAAAGAACGGTTTCATCTCATTCATTTAGAATAAAATAGTTTAACAAAATNGATTGTTTGTCGGATAATCGCGATTTTTACTTTGATACAAATGGTGTTCTTGTACTTCATTACATGATAAACTTGAAAAGTCTTTAAAAAAATCTAAAAATGGATGAATATTATGAGAAAAATGTATATATATACACACACAATATAATGGAAGGGCGGATATAATGATTTATTTTTAGCACAACACAATGTAAACGTGTACCTCTGTTTACAGATAGATCGCCTAACGGTGTCCTTTGCGACGGACCATAACTATCAGCAACACGTTTGCTAGAAATGGATAATGGAACACGGCTCCTTACGGATTCGCAACTTGATATTCTAGCATTGCGATTACTACTATTTAACGATTTTGCAAGACAAGTATGTAAACTACTTGTATCTTTATCCAACATGACCGGAACAGAAGAACTTTTTTTTCCTTTATCGAAACATCTTTGTGCATGAGACACTCCTGGGTGTTTAGAATGTATACAAAATTAAAACAAAGTAATATATGACAATATCATTTTCTTATTGTACAACACTATTTCGATGTTAATCAATCATAAATGGGTATTTTATTTTCTTAAAGATTTTACTATCGAAAATACTAAAATTGAATTTTGTTAATTCTTTTAATGTATTAATGCAACGTTAAAATCGTAAACAACGTTTGGGCTTTGGTAAATTGATCTCGTTCTGTTTTCAAACTAATGTTTGATTAAGAAAAATTTACTTAAAAGACAAACAACGTCTCCTTTCCATGAAAGAAGAGTGAGATTTAATCCTATTTCTTTTCATGAATGAGAAAGGTATGATAGGAATATTAGAGTTGTCTAAATTCTAATATATAACTCATGGCAAACTTTAATAGTTAAGAATTGCTCATTTTCTATAAAGATTTCAGTACTCTATTTTGGTGATTGAATTCTTTTATGACAAATATTACCTTTGGTTAACTAGAACTTTATGAGTTATTAAAGGTAGAAGCTAGACTAATTACTGCAAAATGGTAAAAGACAAGCTAGTTTATTCATCTAGTTGTTTTTGCTATTTAAAAGGTGCTACATACATTGTGGGATGGTAGATCTGTTAAGGAAGAAATTGCATGCCCAATTTTTCAAGTTAATAGCATTGATGGTTGATCCATCATTTACGTAGTAAAATACACTCTTTAATGCATAAGTAATTGTTACGTATGGACATTCAGAGGTGTTGGAAAGTTAAAAGCACACTATTTTCTTTCACTTGCTATGAAACACTTATAATGTTGCCAAATTCAGTGGGAGTATTTTGTACTTATTACTGAGTAAGGAATTATTGTAATGATCTTTAATTCAGTGGGAGTTACACGCTTTGACATCTTGGTAGCTAAAGATAATTACTTTCCAAAAGTAGACAATCATACTTTTAAGGTTAGTCTTGTATGTTTCCTTACTAGACATTGTTGTTATACATCTACTTGTTATGCTAAAATCCAAGGTTGTAAAAATCGCTAGGCGCTAGTGAGGCGGTCGGGTAGGGCCTAGCGATTAATCGGTTAGGCGGGGATTAATCGGATTGTAATTTTTATGTACAAAATTGTAATTTTAGATATTATATTATATTATATGTATAAGATAAGCATAATGCATCAAAGTTCAAATATTTCAAGTGTTCAAACATAAACATAATACATTATTCTTTAAAGTTCAAAGTCAAACATATATATTACTTGGTTTGTTAACTATTTTTAAGCGATCTTTGACTGATTTTGTCCGATCAATCGGTTTGTGAACCAATTTTTAAACGATTTTGTCCGACTTTAAGCGATTTTGTTGACCGAATTTCAAGCAATTTTGTCCGATTGATCCGATTAGACCGATTTT
Organism: Artemisia annua; assembly: GCA_014162995.1. Taxonomy (NCBI): domain Eukaryota; kingdom Viridiplantae; phylum Streptophyta; class Magnoliopsida; order Asterales; family Asteraceae; genus Artemisia; species Artemisia annua. The sequence goes on along the minus strand of LBNU01011375.1, from coordinate 72,366 downwards.
GTCCGATTAATAGGTTTATTGACCGATTTTTAAGCGATCTTTGACCAAAGCGATTAAATAGGCCGATTATGATAAATCAAGGCGCTTAGTGAGCGATCAGTGATTATGCGGGGATTAATCGGCCGCCTGGGCCGATTTTTGCAACAGAGCTAAAATCTATGACACAATCATATTGATCAAATAAACAAACGCATGGCGTGTTGTTTATCAACTATATGAGGTTGTTTCATGCACAAGTGGGAGAAATGTTATATTTAATTGTGTGCAAGAAACAACTCATAAAGATATGATTTAAAGGATTTTTTTGACTGCAAGGTAAGAGACTAGCGTTATAATATGGCTTTTACACATCTAATTTAAGAAACACTTGAAGTTGTAATTTACGTCATGTGAGAGCTTGGCTAGATTACAATGGAAAGGTAAATTCATACTATCATTACTAGCAGATCTACTGATGTAATGGAATTATGTTAATTTGCAGTTTCTAAATTAGATACCTATTAGAACATGTGTCAATATGATATCAAGACTACTTTAATTTGTATATTTATGAATTCTTGAAATGATATAAATTAATAAAGTAATCTAATGCTACTTCAATCTGAGTATTTATGTGTTCTTGGAATGACATAAATAAATGAAGAAATAACATTGTTTTACATTATTCTGAAGTAATAAATTAACTTGAAAATTCTCGTGAAACCAAAAGATGGTGTTCATAATTGCTTTAGTTAAAAATGTTTATGTTTCATAGTAAAGATATAAACATAAAGTCTTTTAATTGTTACAAGACTTATAATAAAGTAAGACGTTATTTTGTTATATTTTTTAATTAAGACATCTGCATGAAGTCATTAAATTGTTAAATGACTTATAACGTATAGTGGGATTATAACAGTTTATGTTTTCTTGTAGAGACGACATGAAGTGAATTTGTAAGAAGTACTTGTGTTATAAAGCATGTAATATGCTTGAAAACACTATTATACCATTAAAATGACTAAGTTGGTAAATAGACAAGCCAAAAGGAATATGGTTATCTTAAATATTGTTAGATTGTCTTACAATATTAATCGTAATGAAATACCAAATGTTTATGGTATGTTCAGTTAGGAAAATCAAACTCTTGTTATATTATTTGATTAAAGATAACTATGACTTCTTTTCTTCCAAAAGTTATCAAGGTTAGAAAAAATTGAGTGTATACTCAATAGACTCCAATCTAGAAGATTAATAAGACACCATAATATGATGTGATGAATCATATTACGTCTTAAATTGAAGTTCTGAATTTGTTCAACTGCTTATGAAGAGGTTATTAACAAAGTAAAGTCAGGAACTATCAATATGTATTTGTAATATCCCAAAAGATAATATTGTATTGTTGCTCTATTTGCTAAGTATTTATAGATAGTCTTTAAATTACTAAAAGCAAGCGGGAGTTTTGATCTTTAAAGGATAAAATTACAAGATACATAATCTTCTAAAATAAACTAGTGAATATCATGATGAGACTAGACATGAAAATGTTAAACCTCAAGATGATGGAATTCTCATTCATAGATTAGCAAAGATATCTCAGATATTTGATTAATATGCTGAGGGTTATGAGTTACAGGATTATTGTAAACCTGATAATTATTATGATACATTACCAAATATGGAATTGAGTAAAGTACACATGCTATGAATGATTAAGATGGTGTCTTAATAGTTAGACTAGAAAATGAAGATGAGTTTCTTCAAAGATAAGGTAATCCTTGTGGTTTAAATCTTTGGATAGAAATCATATGGACAATATTGTACGCGTATTTAATGCATGTCTTATGACAAGATTATTAATTATATTTAAGCAATTAACTGTGATTGAATATTCTAACCTAAACACATTAAATATATAAAGATTATGATTGTCATATTTTCATAAATATGAAATTGACAATGGAATATCAAAACTCTTTCTTAAGTGATTACTTGAGCGAGGACGATAAGTAATCAAAAGAAGTTATGAATTCAAATAAATCTTTGGAAGTGTACAAAGTGCAATAATCCATAAATGGATAAATGCATGCATCTAAGAGATTATTCTTATATTTAATTATTAAATTCATGTTTTGATTTATAATTAAAATAAGATAATTTCTAAGTATTCCTGAAAGCTAGTGGGAGTATTATGTTTAATTTCCTAAATCGTATATGTTGTAAAATATATAAGAAGTAACATTCTATATAAGTAAAATGTTAAGTCTTAGTTTGGAATGAAACTTTACTTGAAAGATTTAGAAAATATGACATACAACCTTAGAATGAATGTTTATTAATATAAATATGTGCGGTAAATGAATTTAATAGAACATGATATATCATTTAGAATATCTAAATGGATATGTAGAACATGAATAAAATCTAAGTATGGCTCAAGGATTTTTCATGTACATCATGTTATTGTTGTCATGCTTAATTACAAGATGAGTTGACAACATTGATATCTAATTGAAAGTTATTAGATAACTTGTGCAATGAATATTCTAAAGGAATATGTTTGGATATAGAATCACATTCTCAGCCTGGAATAGCTTCCATATTCTATAGATGAACAATTTTTCAATTGTTGTGAAAATTGTCATAGCCGACAAACTTGAATGTTTGGAAGGCATCAAACATTACACAATTGATATTAATGTTTATGGGAATTTTTAAGATCATATTGTTGTTTGCATACAATGATGCTAATGAAATTTAGATGACACTCAATACTAGTCATGGTGAGGATTTCATCTTTAGCCATATGTACTAGTTGTGCTTACTAAGAGCATAGTTGCATTATACATTAAAGAATAAGAACACTTTAAACTTTAAAATGTTTTGAAAGTTTGATTATCATAAACTGGTAGTTAAGGATGTCACACACTTTATGAAATATTATGCGGCATTATCAAAATAAGTTGAGTATGCACATACAAGAACTTCATTAGTTGAATTGTTAAATAAATAATCTCAAAATTCCGATAGATCAAAGTTGGATGATTTATGCCTTGTCAACAAGTATGAATGTCATTACTTGAGACCTAATTCATCAACTAGAGTTATCATGCATTGATCTATTTAGTATTTGGATAAGGGATGTTAAACAATTATTATAATAAATTAAATACTTGGCATGTTTAATTTATAATTTATTGTTGTCTTGTTTTTGCATGTTTAATCTGTGAATAAATGTTATTCTAAATTGTCCGTTGTCGGTTAATAATATGAGAATATTATTAAATTAAGACAAATCTGAAGGTTAGTATAATATACTTAAAGTATATTGATGCGTGGACATGCCAATTCAGATGATATTCAAAGATACCGAATATAGGACTTATCCCAACTACATGATGTTACTTTATGGATCTTGCCATTAAGTAAATCCTAAGAAATTATCCTCAGACTTGAGATACATGATAACTGTCATGAATGTAGTGCCCTTTTTATGGAACAACTTAACGCTATATGTAATTGGTAGTCATAAGGGTTGTTTTCGGAAGTGTTACAAAGTTCGTGGGTTTTGCTTGTAGTCAATGCAGAATTTGTTCCTTCAAATTTATTTTTGGAGTTTAATACTGATGGGCCCCTCGTAGGGTTGTCAAGATGTTTGCATGGCCATGCCCAAGATCTTCCCTGAATATGTTCAGATGATTTAGTAATCTTGATCAATCACAAACAACGAGAAACAGAATGGTTAATTAAGGAATGACTGTGATCCATATCCTTATTAACATGGTATTAGAAATAAAAGGATAATAATAATGAGAAATCATTAAAAGGTTTTCCAGGAGCCTTACTCGAGTTGTACTAGAGGCATCGAAGTGTTGCAAAACGTTAACCGATGTGATTACACTATTAAGATATGTCCAAGTAGGAGCTGTTGGTTTATGGACATAAATTAATAGACGTATGTTAGGATCGAACTCGAGATCACGGGATTGCACGCTTTACGTATGAAGAGTAAATGAATAATAATTATTTATAAATGTTATATATAATTATTAATAAACACAAAACATATAACGACCGTTAGTATTTAACGGAATAATGACTAACGACCGTTAGAAGAATAAAAGGAAAGTTTTATATGTAGATAATTGGTAAGTCAAGAAGCTTCCTGAACAACCCATGTTCAACTTGAGCTCCAAGCTATCTATACCTATAAATACAAATCAAGGGTCATTAATTTTTGTATCTCTTGTACACATACTAAATATAACAACCCACAAAATCTCATCACTATAAATACCTATATCAGGTATTTCACAGGTAAATTTTTACTTTTTATGTGCATTCACTACTTGCATGACTCTCTAGACCTGCTCACGTATCCACACAAGCCAAATATCTCTACATTCACATCCTATAAACTCCTGGTATGTCAAGCATAAGATCATAACAACACCACAATAAATAATCTATCAATCTAACACACTAAACTCATCACAAAATCCTAATTAAACCCTAATTAGGCATATGTGTTTACTAAACCCTAATTGCCTATCTAAACTAGTTTGAAAGTGTTCAAGGCTTATGTATGAGTTACCTTAGGAACAATAGGATATCTTAGCACCCTTAGACTCTAGTACAACCTCTTAGAGCTTAGGTACAAGTCTCTTAAGCACAAAACCATAACTAGGTTATAACTTCCCGGAAACTAGGTTAAACTTTCCCAAATCTTTCCCATAAGCTACTACCACTTAGTATAAGCTTATTAGGACTTAATCCTAGCCACTAAGCATTCATAGGACCCTAATCTAGGCACTAAACCCTAAGCTAGACCCTAATCTCTCCTTAAGCAAAACTAGGTTAAAACTAAACCTAAACCTTAGAACTAAGCTACTTAAGCACCTCTAGTAACATACCTAGAAGTTTACACACCTCCTTAGGATAACCTAGCACCCAAGCACACACCACCATAGCACCTTACAAGTAGGTGCATCACCTACTTGCTCTAAACCGCCTCCACGGCTAACCTACCACCACAAGCCCCTTTTTACCGCCCCCACCTACTAACTAGCTCCCATTAGTCACTAGTAGCTTTGGTTAGTCACCCTCCCCCCTCCTCGACACCACACCACCCTCTTTTGCCACCTAAACCCTTAACGAGGGCTATAAATACCTCGCTACCCATTCCTTTCAAACTCACACCTTCACTCTTCTTTACCACATACACTCTGGTCCTAGTAGTAGTAATAGAACCCTTTTAAGCTTAGAAGCCGATTACCATAACCCTAGAATTCCTATCAAGCTTAGGTTTGCCCTAGAAAACCCTAAAACCCTCGTTAAGCCCTAGCTGGTCACGTAAGCTTTCATACTTGTTTCTATTAGTTTTATTACAGTACTAGGATAGTATTAGGATGCATTAGAACCCTTGCCTAAGCCTTGATCACTAAAACTTGCTAGTTTTCTTTTTAAAACCCTAAATAATGTCGAATTGCCTTTAATATGCTAAATTACCTTACCATAAGCTATAAGCTAGTTTAGGCAACTTAGATAAGCTAATATTAGTTAACCATAATCTAGGAAACATTTGTTTTATAAAATGTGATTTGCATGGAATTAGGACTAGTTTTGCAAAGTTTTCCATGCATAGGGGTATATATGGTAACTTTCTGAAAATATTAAGTCTAGGGACTATTTTTGACATTTCTTAGAAGTTATAAGTATAAGGACCCTTTTTGCAAAGTTACATAACCTTAGGATAAAATGTAAAATAGTTATAAACTTATAAGGACTAGTTTTGCAAAAGTTTTAAAGTTAAGGGTATAAGTGGTAAATTTTAAAAACTTATAAGTCCAAGGGTCATTTTTGTCATTTTCCCAAAATATAGAGTATAAGGACTAATTGTGTTAAGTCTAGATAGTTATAAGTATAAGTATTATAAGTTCAAGGTAGATTTTATAAATATATAAACTATAAGGGTATAAAGTGAAAGTATTTTCATATAAATATAAAAACCTATTTTAAGTTAGAAACATAACACAATACTAGAGAGCTTCATGTGAAGGGTATCATGTGGATATCTCGTTTTAACGAGTTTGCTGGGTTTAAGATTTAGAGTGCCCTGGCTCCTCAAACGATTATTGCATGACCTCTGAATTATGATGGCCCGAACGGTGTTATGTTATAACGAAACTCTAATAACTACATGACTCAATAGTAAGGAGCTTCATGTGAGGAGTATTAACTTCTGAATTATGATGGCCCGAAGGGTATTATGTTGATAACATAATACAATAGTAGGGAGCTTCATGTGAGGAGTCTTATACGTCTGAATTGTGATGGTATGAACGGTGTTATGTTATATCTAAAACACTAAAAACCATAAGAATGATTACTTAAGAAACTTGAACAAAACAACTAGAGCTTGACATACATCCACACCGACAATACCACTAGAATACGTGAGTAAGGCAGTCTAGTTTCCGAGTCACTTTTTACATCAATCAGATTTCCCTAAGCCCAGGTGAGTTTTCATAGCCTCACTTTTAAATGCTTTACAAACCCTGTGAGGGGGTTACATGCTTACTACTATCTTTAAACCGAATACAAGTCTTTTTCTTTGGTTGTTGCACGAGTAAACTATCTGCCATCATTACATAACCAAATTCATGAATCTAATCACTTGTGATATTTTACACAAGTGAACGCGAATATAGTTGATAGATCTATTAGAGTTTGACAACTCCCGTTGATACTACCTCTCACTGGAGGGTATCAATAAGTACTATATTTGATCCCTCTCTGAAGGATTAACTTTGGCAAAGTTATCCTTCCCGTACCCTCATGGTTTGGTCTGCAGACCCCATGACCCGGACTGTTAACGTGTGGTTCATGATCTTAGTGAAACATACCCTACTCTTGATAATTGTATATGCATTGCAATTATCACAAACACTACATTTTCCTTGAAGGGTGTAACAACTGAACCCTGTGGAACTTGTATTCACTATCACTTAAACCTATGACTCTCACTCAACACCTAGTGTTGACTTTTTAAGCATGTATCCTAGCTATATCACTATTACGAAGCAATGGTAGGAGGAGGCACTGAACTCGGAGGACTTTCAAACTGGTTATCATTCAAAATAACATTTCATCTAGACTTTGGGACCTCATCATTAGTAAAAGTATACCTTTTACTATAAAAACTCTAATACTTTAATGAATGATAACTCAATTTCTAAAAACGTCTCTTTTCGAGTCATTTTCTATTACTGTAACTGTGATTTCATGAAGTAATACCCCAACCTTAAATTCGCTGCGAACCGTGAAAATTGGGGGTGTTACAGATTGTTATCAGAGCATCAGTTGTAGAGAACAAGGTCAAAACCTAAACTACAACTACTTTTCATAAGCCCGAGAAAGTCCTCAGTGCCCCTGCCATCCTCCGTAACAATACGTGCTAAGTTTAGTATAGTAATTAACTGCTAAATGATTTACAGTATCTTTACTATTATATGGTTATGTCTACTCTCGCTATTCTACCCCCGTCTCATCTAGTTTACATCCGGAGAATGCTCTTTCCTCTCTGAATGTACTAGCCTCTAAACCATATTTTCCCGATTCTTTAGAAGACTCTAGGAATAATATAGATACACTGTCACCCTTAGGTTTTACACCTTTCATAGATAACCCACACTTAAAACATATAAGAGATTTCTTTGCTAAGGCATCACCTATTACTCCCCCAAACACTATTTTACACCCACCATTCCCCACTCCAAGATTTGAGCCACATGGGTTCTTTCTTCCTAGAGAACCATATATACTTAGAAACCCTATCCCTGCCTATACCCCTAGATATGAACTTAGACAACCCTATACTTTAGCACCCACACCTTACTTAGTAAACTCTCCCACTTCATCTTGGAAAGTTGAAATTCGGGAAAATCCCACTAAGACAACTTTAGAAAATCAGGAAGATCAAGTATTTTAAATAACTTAGATGAAATTTTCCATGACCTTCTTGAGAAGATAGAAGAAGGTCATGATAATAACATAGGCTTCCGACCTGATTATAGTAGTTTAAGAAATACCCTACAACAAACCTGTTTTAAGGTTGCTAAATTGCAGAAAAATCAAATGAGACACCACCATAAGATAGCCTTTGCCCGTTTTAGGATTTATACTTTAGAAAAGATGATTGATGATGATGAGGAATTTCATCAATCAAATCTAGGAAACATCACAAACTCATACCCTTAGATTTAAGAAAACTTTGGAAGAAATCCCTAAGTAGTATGCCTTTTATAGCCTTAAGAGTTTTGCCTTAGAATAATTAGTGCTTATAGGATATGTAAAATTGGAAATCAATAACATAAGTTATGCCTTAGATACCTCTCACTCTCACTACCTAGTGCCCCTCAATTCAGAATAATTTAGCTAAACTAGGATTAGGTATGCCTCTTCTTGATTACCCTAGGTCATCCCGAACCCTACAGTAACCTCTAAGAATATAGACATATTCCGTAAGACATGACAAGTTGGGTACTTGTTATAACCTACCTTAAATCCTTACCTTTAGGAATTTAGGATGAACTACCCCGATGCCTTAGATTCATAGATTCTCAAATTTTTTTAAACTTCCCTCGTGCTTCATCTCTTTTCACTTCCTAAAAACCAAATCCCTTCAAACACTTCCCTTATCAATGATGATTATTCTTATTCTACATCATAGAGATCTGAATTCTTTCCTCTCCGATCTCTAAATCCTCACCACTTTCTTAGCTTTCCTTAAGCTATCTATCCCCTAGTTAGAGAATCTTCCTCTAACTATTCCTATATGCAAGTATATGATAGTCATATACAAACATATTCCCTTCCTTCCCTCTTTACTTCCTTAGATTACTATGATTCCCGAAATATTTTCCCCTCTTAGTAAAACCGAATTTCACTCCCTAGGATTCCCGTATTTGAAGTTAGAAATGATTTTAGGATATCTTTAGAAAACATAAGCCTAAGTATAGAATACTTTGAATCACTAAGATAAACTTCCTCTAGGGAAATTATTAAGGAAATAAGAAAATTTTGAGGTTAGAAACCGAACTAGGGAAAAATCTATACTAAATAGACAAAAGAAAGACATTTTCTATAAGATAGGATTTAGCCTAAGATAAGAATCTTACTTAATGTCAAGGACATTAGAATTAGTCATAGAGTAGATATAAAGAAACCTTTAGATGCAATTTAGGAAACTTAAGAATAACAAAGGATTATATTAGTACACTACCTATTTAGAACCTTAAGCTTTTAGCACCTAGTCTATCTAGTAACAGAATAGGAATACTAGTCAAATTCTCACCTTATAGGAACAAGCCGTTTTGAGGTCATAGTTTGCCTAGTCCCTTAAGTTACCCACCCTGTATTAAGATTTTCCCACATACTACCCTCAAAGATATAATATAAGGATTTAAAAATTTCTAGGAATAATACACCATTAGGATAACCCGAACCTACCCTAAATTTTATCACCCAGACTTAGAATTCAAGATTTACAAGTCATAACTAGGAATAAGACATTTGAGGAGTTTAGTCTACCTATACTTAGTTTCTTAGGATTTGACGATTTTTAGGTTACACATTAGGAATCCTACTTGGAAGATACTATGGATGTTACCTTACCCGGTTTTAAGTACTTAGGACATAAGATAGACAACTTAGGACAAAAGACTAAACACAAAACTTTACCCAGAAATAGTGATACTCCTAGTAAACCCCTAGAAGAGAAACCACATAGCCTTTCTCCTATTATAGGATCTTCTTTACCAGTTAAGACCAATACATCACCCCTAGAACCATAGCACTAGTTATGAAAACTAGAAGAACCTTAGGGGGAAAACAAACTTTGAAGGAATCTAGTAAATCTTGTCCTTATTAGGATACCAACCTTTCAAGTATCCTATACTCTTACTCTTCCGCTTAATCTCATTCTCCTGCCTTTTCCCGCTCTCCTATTCAAATCCTATATTCCCGTTTCTTCCTACTCTTCCGTTTAATCCCACTCCTTCGTTATCACCTACTCCTCCGTACTTTTTCTATTTCTTCCCTTTCCTTCTTTCCCGTTTCCCCACTCCTCCTACTTTTTCATCCATCTTTCCTCTTCCTTCCATCTTTTCGTTCCTTCTTCATTTTTCACTCTATTTTCCCCTACCTTAAATTCTCTCCCTACCTCATCCTACAATGTTCTAAAAGTTAGAACTTGTATTTCTCGTCATATCACTAGATTCTATTAGTTAGATCTTGTAAAAATATCTATGTCGAACTTTAATCCTCATTATGTTCGACTATGATATTACACTATCTCGCCTTGCAAAAGTTGCAAGAATGAGATAATCAATGCCCGTTACTCTAGCCATAACATGGGAGGCTACCAGGTGACTAGTTGCTAAACAGGGAGACTGTAGAACTTGTCTCCACTATGGCTAGAACTTGTCTCCACCATGGCTAGAACTTGTCTCCACAATGGCTAGAACTTGTCTCCACCATGACTAGAACTCGTCTTCAAAACATTCATGTACCACATCTCCTTAAGTGTGGTAAACACTCTCTCTCCATTTTCCGCCGATACTACTTAAGGATGATTTATGATGATTATCCTATTAAAATGAAATAGGACGTTTTTTCATTTTAATGAGAAAGTTATAAATCAAATGGATCATAAATTTATAAGCTCTTGCTTAAAAGAATTGGGACGTCTCTACTTGTAAGTAATGAGATATAAATAAATGAGTTCAAGTATCTGGCACATGTGCAAATATTTCCCACTCCGTTTGTACAATTCCTTTCTTTCTCTATCACCTCTCTTTCTCGAATCGTCAACTCGTTCTTCTTTTACCCCTACGTTTAACTAAATCTCGGGACAAGATTTTTTCTAAGGGGGTAAGACTATAATAACCCACAAAATCTCATCACTATAAACACCTATATCAGGTATTTCACAGGTAAATTTTTACTTTTTATGTGCATTCACTACTAGCATGACTCTCTAGACCTGCTCACATATCCACACAAGCCAAATATCTCTATATTCACATCCTATAAACTCCTGTATGTCAAGCATAAGATCTTAACAACACCACAATAAGTAATCTATCAATCTAACACACTAAACTCATCACAAAACCCTAATAAAACCCTAATTAGGCCTATGTGTTTACTAAACCCTAATTGCCTATCTAAACTAGTTTGAAAGTATTCAAGGCTTATGTATGAGTTACCTTAGGAACAATAGGATATCTTAGCACCTTTAGACTCTAGTACAACCTCGTAGAGCTAAGGTACAAGTCTCTTAAGCACAAAACCATAACTTAGTTATAACTTCCCGGAAACTAGGTTAAACTTTCCAAAATCTTTCCCATAAGCTACCACCACTTAGTATAAGCTTCTTAGGACTTAATCCTAGCCACTAATAGGACCCTAATATAGGCACTAAACCCTAAGCTAGACCCTAATCTCTCCTTAAGCAAGACTAGGTTAAAACTAAAACTAAACCTTAGAAATAAGCTACTTAAGCACCTCAAGCACCTCTAGTAACCTACCTAGTAGCTTACACACCTCCTTAGGATAACCTAGCACCCAAGAACACACCACCATAGCACCTTACAAGTAGGTGCATCACCTACTTGCTCTAAACCATCTCCACGGCTAAACCACCACCACAAGCCCCTTTTTACCGCCCCTACCTACTCACTAGCTCCCATTAGTCACTAGTAGCTGTGGTTAGTCACCCTCCCCTCTCCTCGACACCACACCACCCTCTTTCGCCACCTAAACCCTTAACGAGGGCTATAAATACCTCGCTACCCATTCCTTTCAAACTCACACCTTCACTCTTCTTTACCACCTACACTCTGGTCCTAGTAGTATTAATATAACCCTTGTAAGCTTAGAAGCCGAGTACCATAAGCCTAGAAGTCCTATCGAGCTTAGTTTTGCCCTAGAAAACCCTAAAACCCTCGTTAAGCCCTAGCTGGTCACGTAAGCTTTCATACTTGCTTCTATTAGTTTTATTACAGTACTAGGATAGTATTAGGATGCATTAGAACCCTTGCCTAAGCGTTGATCACTAAAACTTGCTAGTTTTCTTTTTAAAACCCTAAATAATGTCGAATTGCCTTTAATATGCTAAATTACCTTACCATAAGCTATAAGCTAGTTTAGGAAACTTTGATAAGCTAATATTAGTTAACCATAAGCTAGGAAACCTTTTTGTCTCATAAAAATATGATTTGCATGGAATTAGGACTAGTTTTGCAAAGTTTTCCATGCATAGGGGTATATATGGTAACTTTCTGAAAATATTAACTCTATGGAAAAATTTTGACATTTCTTAGAAGTTATAAGTATAAGGACCCTTTTTGCAAAGTTACATAACCTTAGGATAAAAAGTAAAATAGTTATAAACTTATAAGGACTAGTTTTGCAAAAGTTTTAAAGTTAAGGGTATAAATGGTAAATTTTGAAAACTTATAAGTCCAAGGGTCATTTTTGTCATTTTCCCAAAATATAGAAGTATAAGGACTAATTGTGTCAAGTCTAGATAGTTATAAGTATAAGTATTATAAGTTCAGGGTAGATTTTGTAAATATATAAACTATAAGGGTATAAAGTGAAAGTATTTTCCTATAAATATAGATACCTATTTTAAGTTAGAAACATAACACATACTAGGGAGCTTCATGTGAGGGGTATCATGTGGATATTTCGTTTTGACGAGTTTGCTGGGTTTGCGATTTAGAGTGCCCTGGCTCCTCAAACGATTATTGAGTGACCTCTGAATTATGATGGCCCGAACGGTGTTATGTTATAACGAAAATCTAATAACTACATGACTCAATAGTAAGGAGCTTCATGTGAGGAGTATTAACTTCTGAATTATGATAGCCCGAACGGTATTATGTTGATAACATAATACAATAGTAGTGAGCTTCATGTGAGGAGTCTTATACTTCTGAATTGTGATGGCATGAACGATGTTATGTTATATCTAAAACACTAAAAACCCTAAGAATGATTACTTAAGAAACTTGAACAAAACAACTAGAGCTTGACATACATCCACACCTACAATACCACCAGAATACGTGAGTAAGGCAGTCTAGTTTCCGAGCCACTTTTTACATCAATCAGATTTCCCTAAGCCCAGGTGAGTTTTCATAGCCTCACTTTTAAATGCTTTACGAACCCTGTGAGGGGTTTACATGCTTACTACTCTCTTTAAACCGAATACAAGTCTTTTTCTTTGGTTGTTGCACGAGTAAACTATCTGCCATCATTACATAACCAAATTCATGAATCTAATCACTTTTGATATTTTACACAAGTGAACGCGAATATAGTTGATAGATCCATTGGAGTTTGACAACTCCCGTTGATACTACCTCTCACTGGAGGGTATCAATAAGTACTATATTTGATCCCTCTCTGAAGGATTAACTTTAGCAAAGTTATCCTTCCCGTCCCCTCATGGTTTGGTCTGCAGACCCCATGACCCGGACTGTTAACGTGTGGTTCATGATCTTAGTGAAACATACCCTACTCTTGATAATTGTATATGCATTGCAATTATCACAAACACTACATTTTCCTTGAAGGGTGTAACAACTGAACCCTGTGGAACTTGTATTCACTATCACTTAAACCTATGACTCTCACTCAACACCTAGTGTTGACTTTTTAAGCATGTTCCTAGGTATATCACTATTACGGAGCAATGGTAGGAGGAGGCACTGAACTCGGAGGACTTTCAAACCGGTTATCATTCAAACATAACATTTCATCTAGACTTTGGGACCTCATCATTAGTAAAAGTATATCTTTTACTATAAAAACTCTGATAATTTAATGAATGATAACTCAATTTCCTAAAACGCCTCTTTTCGAGTCATTTTCTATTACTGTAACTGTGATTTCATGAAGTAATACCCCAACCCTAAATCCGCTGCGAACCGTGAAAATTGGGGGTGTTACACTAAACCCTACCTTTGTGTTTTTTCTCCTCTTGTTCTATACTCAGCCGAACACCCTCTTTATTAAGGGTTTCGACTTTTAGTTTTGCTAAAAACGTTTTGTGTTTAATTTTACTTGCATAAACATTTACTTGGTATTAATACGTGTGTACAAGAACGTGATATAACCACACTACTGGTTATATCTTGGATTGATTAACAAAACGGTAAGGGGTTATTCGTGTAATCCTTATAAACCCTAATTAGGGTTCTTGTTCTTGATTTGAAGAATTGCATTAATTTGATTCTTGTTCGAGCTAGAATCAAAAGGTACGTTTACTTTTATGTTTGGTTAATTAATTATACATTATATGATCCTATATGCTTCCCCATGTATACTTGATGTTTATTGTTTATATTTATGATTAGTCATGTTATATAATTCCAACAATATATGCAATTATTCACTTTGGGAGGGATATATATGCAATTCCGCCTATATTTTATGTTACGTACTTTTTTTTTTGGCAATTTTACTTAATTTATTAACAGGATAAGACAATTTTTTTATATTTTCTGCTACGTATTTTTTGTGTTTTACTACTTTTGACTTGTCAAACTTGAGGAGAGTTATTTTACATACCAAACTTTTCCTACATATCAAGGGACTCATCCCCACCATTCAACTAAAAAGAAATCAATGATTCAGATTAAAAGTATTTTAATATTTCACATATTTTTTATAATTTAAATATCTCTTAAACCGTTCATCGTTAAGCGAAAATAATTACACCATCGTGACGAGCATTTAATTATCTTTCTATAGACGGGCACTTTGATATAATTTGGACAAAAAAAAAATCGTTTTTTTCATGTTTTTTTTCGTTGCCGAAAAAATCACATGTGATATGTAATATCACATGCGATATATCACATGTGATATGTAATATCACATATTTTTTCGGTAACGAAAAAACGTGACAAAAAAAGATTTTTTTTTTGTCGAAAGTATATCAAAGTGCCTATCTATAGAACGATAATTAAATGCTCGTCGTAACGGTATATTTTTTTTGCTCAACAATTAATGATTTGAAAGATATTAATGTTTGAAAAAAAAAAGAATAAAAGTGGGTTTTTTAAATTGTTGTGATTAATCTCATCTATTAAATCAAATAAATATGGAGGGTGGATATTATTCCCTTGGTATGTAAAAAAGTTTTGTCCTCGAATGATCTTAAATCGTCAAACTTTATATTTTTCTATTCTGTACTTTCTGTTTTGCAGTTTTATAATAAAAACAAAATTATAAAAATAAAAAATAGAGGATATTACAATGTTTCGTAAGTCACCAAAAAAGAATAGTGTAAAAGGTGACGAGCTTCTAAATGTTCTAAGAGATGATACAATGTGGTCTGGATTAACCAATGAAGATGTTGTTAGGGGTTGTCTTTTGATAGTTATTGAGTTCGTATTTATGGGTCGTCAGGGAACGTACTACATTCCTAATCATATCTTGACGTTAGTGGAGGATTTTACTGCATGGAATGCTTATCCCCGGGGTGAGTACCTGTGGAGACGTTTTTATAAAAAGTCAGTGAATGTGGTTCTTAGGCATCACAACATGTATAACAATAAGAAGCAGGAAATTCACCCAACAAAAAGAACCACATATAATGTTTATGGTTTTGTTTGGGCTTTCAAGGTTAAATTTTGATGTATTTTATTAATAGTATTGATGTTAATAACGAAACTGTGTATTTTGTAGCTGATTATGCCTTTTAGTTCTCTACTAAGAATGAAACTATGTATTTTGTGATTGAAATGAAGTTCTGGATTATGACTATAGTAGTATTAAATCATCATCATCAAATTGAGCTTATTTCTTTCTTTCTTTTTTTAAAAAAAAAAAAAAAAAAAAAAAAAAAAAAAAAAAAAAAAAAGCCAATTGTTAGAATATGAGCCAACCTTAAATTTTCTCGAAAGTTATTGTTTAATTTGCTAGTATGCTAAGGGGTTTGTGCTTTATTACTATATTGGTTATTATGCATGCTTATTATGTGCTTATGCCTTTTTGATTATTATAAGGACTTTTACATGTTTTTCGGTCTTAAGGCTCACACAGTCATTTTTTATGATGTTTGTTGTCCACTTGGTACCTAGCTCGAAAACCTAGTGGGAGCCTTTTGATTCTCCAATTGGGAAGACTCCTTCCTTGTAATGTGGATTGAGAACTCGGTCACAGCTAGACTTTTACATGTTTTCTAGCCATGTCAGATTTTCTCGAAAGTAATTGTTTAATTTGCATCCTATTCCTATAAGAATCACACTCTGTTGGTTGAGATGGTTTATGTTCTTTACAGATATGGATTTTGGAGTCTTTCCCCAACAGCAGGAACTGGTGGCACAAAGACCCGGCTAAGATGCCACGTGGTCTTGCATGGACAAAGGTTCTAAGGTTCTCAAAACGCGATTATGGTAGTCTATTTGGCTATATTAACTTATTAAGCATAAGCCCATGTCTTAAAGCCTAATGACTAAGAATTCTTCATGAAAGCTATTATTTTTGTGTTCTTAATTGATTGTCTTTTGCAAGATTACTGAGTGTGAAATCATTATGCTTTTATGGACTATTTAGAAATAGTTTAGACGAGAATGGCGCCGACCGCCGCGTTGCGGGCGGGCCTTTTTTTCTCGTTGTTTTATTTGGGCGGGCCGTTTTGTAGAAATAAAGTAGAATAAATTTTTCTTTGATCTATTGGTTGTATTTCAAATGGTAATTAATGATAACTTCATATAGAAGCAAGCACTTACATTATGACTGTTAAGTGTAGTAGCATATATGAGCGCAACATATTGCAAATGATAAAAAAGGAGCCTATGGGAAAGCGAGTATATCCTACGAAACCATCGTCACCATCGTAAAATGATCAGATCCATTGTCACCACCACCAACTTTTAAGGTACCCAGTTTTCTTTTTCACACCTGTAATACCCATGGGTTGCAAAAATTCAGTATAATAAAAAGTTGGGCTGTAGACAATGAAGCTTTGGAATTCTGTAATGGTATTAACAGTCGTCAAACATACCCGTACTCATATCTGCATCTCGGAATTCTCGATGGCTGAATACGTATCTGCCATGCTATTTGCAGAAAACGCCTGCCACTTTCTTTTAGTACTCTGAACTGAAGTGTCTGTGTAAACACCCCTAACTTAACAAAAAACACCCAGACTAAGACTAAACCGTGGCTGTTATGAACCATTTCACATGGGTATTTTCCCTTCATTTTAATAAACTGGCATTGTTAGCATTATATTGAATTTAATCAGCTGAATAAACAACAACCGATATAAAAATAGAAATTTAAAGAAAGAAAGTGTAATGGCTTACCAAATATGGTGCTACCAGGGTAGATAGCTACTTGGTTCTTCTCTAGACCGTTTTGTCCTAAGGTAAGCAACATCAAACCGTGTTCCTTGATCATTTCATATGATTTCGACTCAACCATTCTTCCACAATGAACCATTCATAATATATCGCGTCAATGAAATTGCTTCAACCACATCTTTCATCCTTCTTTTACTCAATCACATCGTGCAGCCTTCTTTGAGCAGCCGCAACTTGCTCGGGGAACGTCCCATAATAATGACAAAAGGTAGGAGGCCTTAATGCAGCATCAAGGTAAGGCGGAAAATATCATTGTGACTGCATCACCAAACAGCTTTAAAGTGTTTAGATTTGTTTTTCTTGAGTAAGTCTAGTGAAAGACAACTGATTTTTCATTTTCTCAGTAATCAAGTTATCAACCTTTCTATAATCTCATCAGTTTGACACTTAATCATAACTTTAAAATAAAAGGATAATCATATAATCGCCTTATGTTAACTTCAGTTTAAACATGTATCCTAGCACTCCTAAAGATATGTCTAAACAAAACATCATGTGTTAAGAAAAAGTCAAATATGCATTAGTCTAGCTCAACTCAAATGACAATCTAAAAAAAAAAAAAAAAAAAAAAAAAAAAAAAAAAAAAAAAAAAAAAAAAANAAAAAAATCAAAAAAATCAAAAAAAAAAAAGATCTCCAAAACCCTACACCAATGTACTTATTTCGACTTCAATTTAAACATGCATCCATATTTCGACTTCAATTTAAACATGCATCCAAACAACCCATAACACACAGAAGATCTAACAGAACTTGTGTATTTTATAGAATTAAAACTGAAACCAATAGGCAGGTCAATGGAACCCTCCTAACCCATTTTGACCCAGGGATTTTTTTTTAAATCACCAGCTTTGACCCAAAGAAAATTTTACATGTTCCCAACCCGACCCGATCTTGTTAACTGGTATTCTTATTTTTTAACCTGTCCCGACCGGACCTGATCTTGGCAACGGGTAACCCTGAACATTCCCGATGCACCCATAACTTTGACCCATCATGGCGCGAGTCAATCCACATGTCCCACCCATGCCCTTGCAGGACTAACTTGAGCTACGTGTCAAAGTTAAGATTTTTAGCGAAATTTTAAAGTCATCACTTTTTTAGCTAAATATCCAAGTTAAGCTTTCAATAAACACATACTAAATTAACCGTGTAAACTCAAATTACCTCGGTAACTGTAGGTCCGTAGTCGATGTGTATGAAGGCCGTAAACTCAGGGCAGTTAACCCATAGTTGATATCCTTGGTCAAATATTTTTCACTTGTTGATCCTGATTTCACATTCCGCAAAATGAACCACCACCAATGCCCTTGTCGGACTAACTTGAGCTACGTAATTACCCGGTTTCCGTATCGACACATGGATTCCCTGCACATTAAAAATATCAGTTACAATGGATTTGCATTTCGTTACGAATACAGGATAACACATGTAACTACACCTACAATCTCAATATAAGCTTCTGACTTTGTTGGTTTCGCATTTGTGGCGTTTTTTCGTATACGGCTCTTCCTTTTTGTACACAGTTGGATTATGAGTTTGCGACCTAATAAGATAGCAAAAAAAAAAAAGATTTTTGAGGCATAGAATATGATAGACGGGAACAATTATTGGTAATAATTGTTATAGATTCTACTCACAGGAGGATTGAAAAGGGCCTTTTATAGCTGAATCCATTAAAAAAGCTTTCAATCATGGGCAGCCTACATGACAAACAAAGATGAATGAAGATTACAATCACATCTCGTTACAAAATAAGCTGATTCATTAAATATATTTTGCACCTGTTTGCATAGGGAACACCGAACAGACGCCGTGTTACTGAATCCGTTGGATCCCATGACTTGACCTTGCTGTGTGTTTTTAAGCATTGACCCATAATTAGTTACAGTAAAAATGCATTATATCAGATAGATTGCCATACTTATCTTCAATGACTTAACATTAACTTCATAATGATTAAGTATCTTCTAACTTGACGACTACACGAACTCAGCAAATGTTAAGTCAAGTTAGAAGATACTTAAACATCATCATTTTGTAAGTATCTTATAACTGAAAAATTCTAATGCGCGGGACCATCCCATGTGGTTGTTTCCAATTTATCACAATATGCCAATAAGTTTAAAGGGTAATGGGTCAAATGGAGCAAAAGTTGCAAACAGTTTCTTGCCAATGCATACAACCTTCTAAACTTTTTTATTCAAAGTTCTAAGTTATTACTGTATTATGTTAAAGTTTATATTCATAATATGATGTATTAATAAGGAAATTCTCATTTACCTTTACCTCAAGTTTGGCTGATGTCATATGCTCAGTTTCCGTATGACGGGCCAACAAAGGAGCAACAAAATATCGGTGTTGTGGCTACCTTCTTTTTGCTTACATTTCAGGTACAGGCGCTACGGCTGAACCAACCTATGCTGACAATGGCAACCGTTACTAAATTCAAAAACTAATAGTAAAGGCCTGTTTTATTTTCGTGTTCATGTACCTAGAGAGTAGGTTAATTTTAGTATACATGGGCATATTTCTCACAGCTTCATTGATGTTGTACATGTTTACAATACATATTAAAAGGCACTCCATATTAGACATAAAAAACTATCCTATACCATATAATGTAAACAGAAACTATATTTCACTAAATAAAAACTTACCCAAAAGCATAGGTTCAAGCTCGTGAAGCCTATCCTCCACATCAAACTTATTCACCCTCACAGCATCAAACCTCGAAAAAATTCGCACACGCAAAATCAAAACCCCACAAATCAAAAACTTTCAATCTTTTATATAAAATCTCGAAAGGGAAATAATTTAAAGTCAAATTATTAAACCCCAATTCATTTTTAGTGATCAAATAATTAAACCCTAACTGATTAAAAACTTTAAAAATTATATGATCAGACTTACTCTTGATGGTAGGAGTGAAGACGACGGCCCAAGGTTGCCCGGAAAACCCAAAGACACATCGGAGACTTCATTCTTAATTCCACTGTTCTTGTCTCTTCACGGCCACCCATCTTTTTTGTTTGTCGTGGTGGTGGTTATATCTAAAAGACTAACTAAATAAGCAGCCTGTTCACTGATTTGTTAACATGGATATGATCATCTGATAACTTCTCATCCTTACCTCCAAAAGCAAACCGTCTATGTGTGTGTACTGGAAGTGTTCTGGAAGACTCTGGTACACAATACAATCTTAAGAGAGCCATCACGGGCCAAAAAAATAAAAAAAGAGGATAAGAAAGGCCATAAATGGGCTAACAGCCGGCCTGTTTTTTTTGCCGGGAAACACGGGGGGCAAAACGACCGTGTTTTTTACGGGTTTTATATAAATGTATAATGTGTCTTTTTGGGTTTATTATGAAAAACGATTTCGTGCTATGTAACATGTCAGAAGCTTGTTTTTGAAGTAAACCATCTAGATACTTGACCCAATTTTGTTCATAATTTATTTTATGTTACATATAAAAACATGAACTATATGTTAAAAAATTTCAGTAATATTATAAGAACATCCTAATTTAATTTATTTGGCCATAAAGGAGGAAAAAAAATCGTGTTGTTCTCTATTATAAATTATATTGTTTCATTTTTATATACAATCCATTTATCTTTTTGATTTTATCTATATATTGTAACAAAAAAGTCATAGAATCACGTACAAATAAATTAACACTATCTTTATGCATTAATCTAAGAAAAATGATTGAGAGTCCTAAATTGTGTGCCTAAATTCATGCCTAAACAAATGTGGCAGGATCCTGATAGTTTGTGAAAAAGTGGGTCCGCTGGTTGCAGCCACTAGGATGATGCTACGTAGTTTAGGTATGAATTTAGGCATATCTTTTAGGCCTCTCAATCACTACTTTTAATCTAAATGTTACTCCCTCCGTCTCAAAATTATTATCCATATTTCTTTTTTGGGATATCTCAAAATAATTTTTCCACTTTCCTTTTTAAGTAAAAACTATAGAATATAGTAAGAGAATATTCTTTTTGAGTGATTGAAAACTAAGTGACCCCAATTTTATTAAACAATGTGATTTCTCTCTTATGACAATAATTTTGAGACGGAAGGAGTATTACGAAAAACATATAATAAAAAACATTGAAACAAGAAGTTGGTGCACCTATGTAGTAACTTTGTACAAGTATGCATTGCAATATATCTAATATTCTACTGCTACGCTACTTGAAATATAACTTTTTCTTTTATAATCCATTTAGATTCGTTTATCATATGAAACATTACATACAAATATAAAACTACAACCTATATACAAAAATATGTACATTTTCATAAGATCTTACGATCCCGATCCAATCCTACGATTATGGTTTTGTAAAACCAAAAACGATTATAGGTGAGATCCCGATCATGACAACCTTGAATGAAACTCCTCACCACACCTAGAGCTGTTATATATGTTCTTATATATGGTACTTATTAAAGCATTAATGCTTAAATTTAGGCCTTTTTCAGAACTAGGTTATGTTTGGAAAAATTAGCTGTAGGCTGTAGGCTGTATGCTGTAAGTTGTAAACTGTAAGCTATAAGCTGTAAGCTGTTAACTGCAAAGCTGTTAATATGAGCTACAAGCTGTATCATTTTTTGAATAAAAGTGTTTGGTAAGTTAGCTGTTAAATGTAATTATAAGATGTAAAATGACATAAAAGGACATATTCATAATTATAAATAAATGTTTGGAGGGTATATGAGTAATTTAAAGTTTTAACAGCTCTAAGAAGTTCAAAAAGCTTCATGAATCAGCTTTTCATTTAGGAGCTATTTGTTTGTCAAAAAAGCTTAAAGTTAGTGTATCCAAACGGAGCTTTTATTTTAGATGAGATTATTTTTATAACAAAAAGCTAACAGCTCCTAAAAAGCTCCTACCAAACAGGCCCCTAGTACAATTTAACTGAACAAAGATACCTCGATCTAATTTCCTTTCCACGTGGCACAGACCACTGCACTTTTAATATATCACCTTTTGGCACATGGTATACACCAACTTGACAATAATGGTTGACTAGGGGCATAGAAGCACCACTCTTTGCTTTTAGTCACTCATGCACATGCTCGTAGGCTCGTAGCAAAGCATTAATCGAGTTTTTAGGATGAGAACCCCATTTTTTAAGAGGCCTAAGTTCAAAGAGTTACACAATTGACGGTGGTCAAAAAATATTAAAAAAACGCTTAGAAGATACTTCAGTTAGATCGCATACATCGAAATTCAAGATTTGTCTCCTTTAAATAACATGAACAAAAAAACCGTATCCGTTTACGTATTTTTACATTTGCATGTAAAAGATCGAGTCTCAAACTCTCAATCCATCAAGGGGTTGATAATCTTGACGTGCGATCATCTTACGTGGAATATTTAACAATTCTTATGTATTGCTACTCGGTTGAATCATCTCTCTCAAACATATACAAACGTATCTGCAGTACGCCAATACTAGCAACAATATAATATTAGATGATAAAATCACGAAATAAGAAATGAAATTCGCCGCCTTTTGAACCAATCGAATTAGCACCTCGAAACCTTTTTTTTAACGGATCCTCTCGCTATACAAAGTATTACATAATTATATAATATTAAGGATAACAACAAGAAACACGCAAGTGGAATATTAATTAGGTAAAGTGTGCCTATTGGACATGATGCATTTTGAATTATAGAACAAATGGACCCATCAATACTTTACAATGTCTTAAGAAAATGGACGGGTACATTAAAAATGCCATGAGAAGCAATAAAAAGGTAAAAAGAGCAAAAGGGTTAAACGTGGAAAGTAGAGAAAAATAAAGACCAACGTGTAAAACAGATTGAACATATCGTTACAGCTATGGAATTGTTTGAGAATCACTTTACATTAAAAATCATATGCTATGTACTATCAAAAAAAAAAAAAAAAAAAAAAAAAAAAAAAAAAAAAAAAAAAAAAAAAAGACTGTGTACTAGTAAATACTTAACGGAAATTTCACAAATGGTTTTAGATCTCGTACATTTTCTAGACGTCGACTTTACCCCTTTTCTAAAAACATGACCCAGGGCATATGTTCCACACTGACAACTAGTTAGAAATTTAGATCGAACCCATGACTTATCTTCAGAAAAACTTCATTAAGTGTTCAACTAAACATTTATGAATGATACCACTGAGACAATACACCAATAATACATACTAGTAGCAGAAGTTAATGAAAGGTGATTCTAACTATATAAAAAAGCTATATTATCCTATTTATTAATAACATTGTTATTGAGCCCGACATGCCAAACATAGTTCATGGGGCTGCGCGTCTAAAGCCAATTGGAAGTACGATAAAGTCAACAACATACTCGAATGAAAGGTTCGATGAGTAGGACACCATTATATTGTACTCATTTTGTCTTGGAAATTTTACTTGTCCTTACTAGACAGGGCATTATGGTACCTTCCCATCACACGTGAATGCCTTGGCGTGTGAAGGCCAACGGGAGGCAGGAACGGCGCGCAAAAGTGATGAATTTGAGTTTGTTCGATGAAGTTCTTCACCTAACGAAGAAAGAATATGAGGAGTGATTGTTGGGGTTTTATAATCTATTGTCATATATTTATAAGTAAAACGCAGCGGAGAATGTACCAAAGGGACCCCGTTTGATGTACATAAGCTAACACATAAATACACACATATATTTACTAGCCTCTTGGTTTTGCTGGAACGATCATCAAAAGATTCTTGATCTTGGTTTGTGGATCACGAAACACATTTAGCAACTAAAGGAAGTTGCCTCTAAGGTTGCATCCACAACACGTCACGGTAGTATGCTTGAATGCTAGTTCAAGCTCACAAATAACACAACGAAACACACGGTTTTGTGTTAATTATTTTTGGCCGAATAACCCTAAGGGTTTAAGGTTGGAATTCGGTTGGTGATTGCAAGGGAAAGAGGGGAGAGGTTTTTCATGGAGTTTAGGTTAACAAGTGAGGCAAATAATGAACCAATAGGTTTATTATAAAGCCTAAACCTAGCTTAACTTCCAAGCAAACCCAAATCCCCCTCCTAATCCCCTAGGTCAGCCATTATAGGACCCTTAATGGGTTTCCTATTTTGTTTGGGCTATTATCTAATTAATTAGTCCATTACAAATTAATTGTATAAGCCTACTAGTTAATTAAATTGTTTAACGATTTAATTAACGACCGTTAATTATTTTTGTGAACTATTAATAATATAATTTACAAATTTACTATAAATATATCAACTACATTAATTAACAACATACCCTCGGTGTATACGTGTGTGCCCCCAATAGGCTCACGTATTCTAGTCGTATAATTACCGATTATGACTCGAGCATTACCAATAGCTCCCACTTGTGAATGTCATAATGAAAGTAATTCATACTAACAATGGTCAGCGTCTAGCAACACGTCATTGCTCACAGAAATACTTGAGTGTGGTTTCGTACAATGTCTCAGTGTAAATGGTTTATTATTAAACATCCTTTTATTTCAGATACTTATTAAACTATGGTTGTGGATCAAAGTCATTCCATATTGTTTAACATATTTTGTTTCTCGTAAACCTTGTTTACATGACGCACCGTCAGTGTATAGGTCCAAATTTCGTCATCTTGGCTCTTGGGTATTGGTGGTGCTTTCGACTTCTTCCATGGTATTGCCGAAGAGGCGTTGTGTCAACCTTGGTTAGAAAATCTGCCATGATTTCCCCTTTGATTGAATGCCTGGATCCATAAGTGATTTCGTGTTCGCTTAGTTTGATATTCTGCCTGTGCACTCATGGTTTGATAGAACCTGTTTCAGGAGCTTGTCTGTCAGGACTTGTATCAGATGCGCCTGAAAGTGTCTTTTGAATCGTTTGGATGACGATAATAGGGAAAATGCTACCTTTTCTAGTGGAGGGTAGTTGATTTGTGCATGCTACAAAATCTTGATGAAGAAGTAGGTTGTCTTTTGAACCTTGTTCCTCTCTGCTAGGAGTACTGACACAATTGCTTCCTGGGATGCTGCTAAGTACATAGTGAGTGTTTCACCCAGTATTGGAGCCGTCAGGGTGGGTAGTTCGGTTAGGTCACTTTGAGGTCCTGAAATGCTACCTTAGCTTCTTCCGTCTACTCGCGCACCTTCCTTTTGTTGCATTCGATTAACACTGTGAAGAATGGTAACTATTTTTCACATACCCTTAATAGAAATCGGCTGAGAGCTGCGAGTTTCTCGTTTTCGCTTGTATTTCCCTCAAATTCTTAGGCGGAGTTATGTCCAGTACTACCTGAATCTTTTTAAGGTTCTCCCTGATTCCTGTGGCATCAATTATGTGACCAAGAATTGACCCTCCTCTACCCCAAACGTACATTTGGCTGGATTTAGCTTAATGTTGATGCGTCTGAGGTTTTGGAAATTTTTGATGATGTCGTGTAACAAGGCATCTTCTGTTTTTATTTTGAGGACCATGCCGTCGACATAAGCTTTGAGATTTACGTCTATTTGAGATTTGAATTCTCTGTCTACCAATGCCTGGTAGGTGGCGCCTGCGTTTTTTAGACCGAAAGGTATCTTGGTGATTTCTTTAGTTTTCTTTTGAAGCTCTTCTTCATCTCTCTTTTTTTCTAGCTCTTCTTTTTTCTTCTTTGCTGCTTTTAGCATTTTCTTCTTTGATGATTTCTTTATTTTTGCTAATCTCTCAGCAACTGTTTTGGTATTTCCTGCATAAGTTGTTTTTAAATTATATCATATGAGATTTAATACTTTAAAATTTTATCAGTACTGGTATGTGTTAATTCACATATCTTTTCATGGCCAAATATCGACCCAAATATACTAATATTACTAACAAATGCCAAAGAAAAATGTGTTTTTGTGTTTGTGATCGTGTAGGTACGGATATTTCACAAAAGGACAAAAATCAAGCAAAACCCGCAAAAACGAGCACGAGATTGGAATGAGTCAAAAAATCAAAGCTTGGCATCCAAAAGTCAAAGTAGAGCTCAGATTGTCAAAATAGATCTTTGAAGTTTCATAGATTGCAAGAATGACCCTTGTGTGGAAGTTTGAAGAATTTACAAGAATGACCCCTCAAGAATCAGAGTTTGGCAATTATGGCCCTTGAAGATTGTTTTGAAGAGAATGCCATCAAGCCCTTCAACTTTCCAAGATTGGCAAGAAGAAACCTTGGGATATAGTTTGAGGAAGTACATATTCAGTCCTTGAATTTTCAAAGAATTACACAATTGGTCCTTATACATTTTATCTAATCCTAAGCCAAAAATAAGTCTGGTCCAATTCCTATTATCTAAACCCAATAGCCCTTTACATAAACCTAAAGCCCACTTCCTTAAAACTCATACCCGGCTCAAACAACCCCACGGTCAAAACTCACTAACGAAAAGTCAAAACGAATTAAAAAATAAATAATCTTCCCGGGCCCCCTTTTCACCCCCAATTACCTATTTACCAGAACCCAAGAACCCTAAAAACTTAACCGTACGAATTCACTGCAATTAAGGGCAATCTAGTCAAATCAAGGGCTTCTAGAAGATGTCAAAGCTGTCAGATGTCAGAATTAGCACACGAAGCACACGCATGGCTACGTGGCAGTCTCCCATTGGTCATAACACGTCACAAGGGCTTAATCTAACGGTTATGATGATTGGGTAATGATTGGATGGCTTAGATGATCTCAAAAGAAGCACAAGGCACACGGATTGCCAGCTTGGCAATCGTGAACACCAAGCTCCTAGACCCTTCCTCACTTAGCTATAAATAAAGACCAATTCTAGCTTATGGAGTGTGTAGTTTTAGTGTAACGTTACTCTGCAAATTTGTATTCTTAAGCTTCTCTTTTTTAAATTTCTCATTAGTGTAATAAAATTTAGAGTTTATTTTCATAAATTTGTGTTCTCTTATTCGAATTAAGTAAGCTTTAGTATTTTAACCAGTTTCAAAAATCCTTGTTTCTTCTCATTTAAGCTTCACAGAAGCTAGTTAACTTTTCTCAAGTGAACTTACTCTACTTGTTTTCAAAGTTATAAAAATATAAAAAATTTAGAAAATATAAAAAAATATAAAAAAAATGTTTTTAATCTCTTACATTCAGCTTGCATTTCAAGCTATTTTAGTAGTGTAGCAGCTCATTTTAGCTTTTTAGCTTTTGATGAGCTTATTTATAGTTCAAATCATGTCCAAATCTCATATTTCAGAAAAGTCAACAAAAAGTCAACTGTACATAGAGATCATTTTGCTGGGGATATATTGATATGTCAAATAGTGAAAAGGAAGTATTTGGCCTATCTAAAGATAGGCTAGCCTCAGGAGACCCTTCTGTTTGAGCTGAGGGTGTTCCTGTAAATTCCTTGTTTCCATTTTCATGTTTCTAATTGCATCTATTGAGTAGTCTAGTGTAGATCTGTTCTTATTTTTGTTTACTGTTCTATTAGTGTGATCTATGCATATTTGAGCTTATGTGATTAATTGTAGCCTTGTTGTAACTAGTTTGTTCATTTTTCCTTATTTGTTCACTTGAATCTGCCATAAGTAGCATATTTGTGATCATGTGGTATTTAATGTTTAGTTCTGTGAATTTGTGATTCTTATAGTGTATTTGATCATAATAAGAACTTATATGGTGGTTTCATGGACTAAAACTGTGACACCCCGATAATCGAAATTAAGCAGCGGAAGTCTAATCGGGGTATTACATCTTAGTATCGTAGTCATAATCATAGAAAACAACATGAAAGAGTTGTTTTGGAAGCTTTGTTATCATTCATAATCATAATTCAAAATAAATATTTCAGATCCCAATAAGTTTTAGTAATACATCAAGAAATTGTTTT